>JANHFL010004065.1:103843-116396 GCA_032468155.1 Oxyrhabdium leporinum | reverse complement strand
GCCCGTTTTGGATGCAGGTAAGTGCAGGGCATGCACAGAGGCTTGGGGAGGATGAAAAATTTCTGGAAGTTCAGGAAGGCCGGAAACGGGCCCATTCTGGCCTCCAGAGAGTCTCTGGAGCCCGGGAGGCTGTTTTTGCCTTCCTGGAGGCTCAAGGAAAGCCTCCAGAGCCTGGGGAGGGTGAAAAACAGGCCTCCTGGAAGTTCGGGAAGGCCAGAAGTGGGCCCATTTCCAGCCTCCAGAGAGCCTCCAGAGCTTGGGGAGGCCATTTTCACCCTCCCAGAGGCTTGAGGAAAGCCTCTGGAGCCCGGAGAGGGCAAAAACACCTCCCGCTGTGGTGCAGGAGGCCAACTAGGCCACATGCACCATGGCCGGGTGTGGTGTACCCAGCCACCGGGCAGCGAACCCATTGCTAATATTTTTGAATCCCACCCCTGCCAAACAGAGCCTGGGGAGACTGAGTACAAACTTCATACTGAGCTGGGATGGGGAGTTTTATTGAAGGCTCTATTTGTAAGCTTCCTCCTCCCTCTCATTGGTTTTGGGTCAGGTTACTTTGAAGCCTAAGTAGAGTGGTGAGCTGCAGTGCTCACCTCTGATCTTCAAATAATTAGAAGCCAGTGTTTCAGTTTCCCACAGTGTTCCCTATAGAGCATCTCCAGGATGTCATGAGAAATTAAAATGGTAGCATTCAATTTCAGCTGCTTATAAATGAAGGCTGTCAGGATTGGAATCATAGCAGTTATTGAAGATGCTATGTGGGAATGCTGAACCTGATCTAGTTTGGATAATGGTCTGATGACAAAATATCTGGCCCAATTGTTGTTTGTCAAGGTAGACTGAAAACACCAAACTCCCTTTCTTTTCCTGCTCTTTATTTCCATTTCCTTACATTATTTGAAAGTGCCAATGATCCATCATAATAGCACTTAGACTTATATACTGCTTTACAGTGCTTTACAGCCCTCTCTAAGCAGTTTACAGTGTCAGCATCTTGCCCCCAACAATCTGGGTCCTCATTTTACCCACCTCAGAAGGATGGAAGGCTGAGTCAACCTTGAGCCTGGTGAGCATCAAACTGCCGAACTGCTGGCAGCTGGCAGTCAGCAGAATTAGCCTGCAGTACTGCATTCTAACCACTGCGCCACCACAGCTCTTAAAATAAGAGTAAGAGTAAGACTTATAAAGTAAGTCTTGTATTAATCTTGTAAGACAGAAATAAATGTCCACGCTTATACATCAGACTACACAACAGCAAACCATTACTAGTTTATACAGGTGCCTTTAATATACCAATATATCATATTTCTTAAGGATTCCTCTTTTTTCTTTTTAAGGTCTGTGGGGTACTCGGCTCATGGAAGAAACTACAACTCGAGAGAAATACTTGAAAAGTGTTTTGCGTGAGCTAATAACATATTTGATTTTTCTTGTGGTCCTATCAATCTGTAAGTAGTCTTTGCTGATATTTTAATGTGATGGTAAACTGATATTTAATACATGATGGAATAGATTCTGAAAGATTTCTTTATTCAGGGTCATAATTTTTGCTTATCCAGTCAAATTTGATGTTCAGAAAACTGCTAATTCATGTATTTATTTATTTATTGAATTTATGTTGCCGCCTATTTGCCCATGGCGACTTACAGAATATAAAACCACATTTAAAACAATAAAAACTAACAAAAAGAATCAAATAAATTAATATTGCCCCGACGACAGCAGATCACATGAACCATTTAATGGGCTCCATCCCACTCTGGGTTCCCCAGGCTCACTGGCAGAACCAGGTCTTCAGCGCCTTCCGGAAGAGTATTAGAGTGGGGGCTGTTCTAATCTCCGGGGGAATGATGTTCCAGAGAGAGGGAGCCACCACGAAGAAGGCCCTTCTCCTGGGTCCCACCAGGTGTATCTTGGGGATGGGACCCGCAACATTCCCTGCCTCCCCACTCTGATAGGTTGGGTAGATGTGACTGGCAAGAGACGGTCCCTCAGATAACCTGGTCCCAAGCCATGAAGGGCTTTAAAGGTGACAACCAGCACCTTGAATTGCACACGGAAGCAAATCAGCAAATGATATGCTATAATAACTTACAAAACCTGTTTGTATGTCTGTAGATTGATTCAAGATCTAGGGAAAATAGTCTTAAGAAATCATTTTGATAATTTAAAAATAAGAAGAATAAATGTATAGTCTGAGATTTTACAAACTGCGGTGGATACATCAATTTTGTAGAATTCTACTGCCATAAAACAATAAATGCCATACTATTAGCTTTACAAGGTATACCAGATCAGGAAACAGACACCTCCCCACCCCCCAGAAATATTACTTTTTATAAGTTATAAGCTGTAAGCTATAATATCAGAATCTGGAAAATCTGGCAGCCTTTCTCCTTCCCTCTGTCTACACCAAAGAGTCTCAAATTGACATAATCTTGAGTTTCCTTCTCACGCGTTCCTATTTTCCTATGTTCATGTTTGCCCTGCAGCTTCTGCATAATTTCTTCAAGGCTATTTCCATAGTCCTCTACACTTCTTGCATTCAAGTTATATTTCTCACAAAAGCTAGCTATTGTGGGCCAGTCACTTTCTCTCAGCCAAATCCATCTCACCGGGTCGGTACCAGGCAGAATATTAGATATTGTATGCTTGCCGTCTTGAGTTATTTATAAAAAGAATAAACGGGATATAAATAAGTGTGTGTATTCCCACTCTATTATTATTTTTAAAAATGATAATTAATTTGCAAAATGATATTTATAAATAAATGTAAAAATATAAAATATTCAATATTACAAATGCAACCTTTATTAACAATAAAGGAAGATTGTGGCCTTCTTTTCATTACAAAACCAACATCTTCTTGTTGTTGTTCAGTCTCTAAGTTGTCCGACTTTTCGCCACCCCCATGAATTATAGCACGCCAGGCTGTCCCCCAGAGTTTGCCCAAATTCATGTTCATTGTGTTGATGACACTATCTAACCATCTCATCCTCTGCCGTCCCTTTCTCCTTTTGCCTTCCATCTTTCCAAACATTAGGGTCTTTTCCAAGGAGCCCTCTTCTCTCATGTGATGGCTGAAATATTTGGGCTTCAGCTTCAGTATCTGCCCTTCCAAAGAACAGTCAGGGTTGATTTCCTTTAGGGTTGATTGATTTGATCTCCTTGAAGTTCAAGGGACTCTCGAAAATCTTCTCCAGCACCACAGTGCAAAAGCATGTTGAGGTGCATGCATTGATGATATTAAAGAAGCTGTTCTCTCTTTCATTGTGGGATTTTTCCCCCCTCCCTTTGAGTCAGTCTTGACTCTTGACAATTATATGCACAAATCCTTGGTAATGTTTTTAAAACTAATTTGCCATTTCGTTCTTCCTAGGGTTGAGAGGGAATAACTGATCCAAGATCCCCAGCAAGCTTCATGCCTACGGCAGGGTTAGAACTCACAGTCTTTCGATGTCTAGCTTGGTGATTTTAACAAGCACAACAAACTGGTTTTTATAACATGTTTAGGGATATATAAAATATTGAAAGAGCTCTGCTTTTGTCTGCAATGCAGTCTCCTGCAGAATTTTATTTCTGTTAGAGAGTATAATTGGACAGGCGATTAACCGAATGTAGCTACAGTTAAGTGCTTCACTAAGTAAACCAACTTCACTGCAGATGCTTTTCAGGATACCAAAACAAATAAATTAGAAACGCATGTATCTTTTTTTATGTTTTTCCTTTTTCAAATACTGAATATAAACAAATATTCAGTTCAGTATTAGAAACTAGTCCATGTCCTAACGATTGGGTAAGAGGACTGCCTTCAGTGTACATTTTCTTCAGAAACTGAATCTAGATAATTTCAGTTTCAATCCAATTTTATTGCAGCATTTAGCCAGAAAATAAAACAAAATAAAGGAAAGAAGAAAAATGAAGAATGAATACACATATACATCAATCCATCTTATTATTTTACAATGGTACAAGTTTCCCATTGTCCTGGCTTGAACACACGTGTTTCTAGAAAAAAATGAAGGATCTGATGAAAAGAATACAAAAAAACCCACCCTTTATTTTTCAAATAAACATTGGGAAAATTCATATATAATATTTGGAGGAAAACCTACTTCTCATGCATTAAACATAGACAATCTCTAGCATCTAGGTTCATCCTAAAGAGCTCCATGTGAGATAATTCTTGATAATGTAGCAGAGAAGAAAATATTACTTTACACTTACCTGTTACAGATGAAAATGATGATCAATAAATTTCTACCTGAAATACTTATTTCCAAATTCATGTTTACAGTATCTTATGGAATGGTGAATTCTAACATTTATTACTACACAAGAGTAATGTCCCAGCTCTTTCTCGACACACCAGTATCAAAGATGGAGAAGACTAATTTCAGATCCTTGTCCACAATGGAAGACTTCTGGAAGGTACTAATTGAAATGTGATTCCTGATATCTTTAAGCTATATGCGCATCACACAGATTTAACATGTTATCAAAAAAAAAAAAAGACTGTTCTAAGTAGTTACACGTAGGTTTGATTTGTGAACAGTTATATGATAGATATGACCTGATTCATGGTATAACATAAAATGGTTCAACTTCTACTTGTGCACAATAGTAGTGAAAAGGATTTGGGTAAACACTGTTAGAGATCATTTACGGTTTAATTTTAATAAATGTTTTATATTCTTTTATATTGCTGTATTATGAACAGGAAATTAATTGCTAGTAGATAAAATAGATAAACAGCCTTTTCAGTTAACACTGTCACATGATTTGACACAATGAGAGCATCAATGAATGTCTGTATGTGTGTGTGTGGATAGACAGACAGATAGAAATAGAGAGATAGAGGGATAGAGATAGATTCATTCTCCAGATAAATAGATATACAATAAAAGTGATATTTAAAAATTAAATTAAATGACCAAATGGCAAGCAATCTTATGTGAGGAGACAATGATCCTCAAGGAAACATATTAGCTTTCATATGAATTTAAAATAATTCCTTTAAAAATATATCTTTTTTAATGGCTGGAATTCAGTAGCGTCCAGCAGATCATACCAGAGGCACTGCATCACTGACCCTCAATCGAAAACTTTTCACTTAATCTTTCAGTTCACTGAGGGTCCGTTGTTGGATGGACTGTACTGGGAAATGTGGTACAATAATAAAACAGTAGCAGAAAACAGAAGTTTCATCTACCATGAGAATCTGCTTTTAGGAGTGCCTCGTGTCCGGCAGCTGAAAGTGAGGAATGCCTCATGTTCAATACCTGAAGATTTAAAAGATGAAATAAAAGACTGTTATGATGTTTACTCAGTGACTAATGAGGACACTGCTCCATTTGGGCTCCGGAATGGGACAGCGTATGTATTTCTTCACATTCATATAGATCAGGCTTGGGTAACTATGGCAACTTTACGACCTGTGAATTTCAATTCCCAGAATTCCTGAGCCAGCCATGCCCCTGAAATACATAGATGTTTTAATCTCACAGCTATTTAACCAGAATTTAAAGATTCTAAGGCAGGAGTGTCAAACTCGATTTCATTGAGGGGCACATCAGGGTTGAGTTTGACTTCGGGGGGACAAGGAGGGTCGTGGCCAGCTCGACGTGACTTGTGTCAGGGCACCTGTGGTGGCCCGAGTGCTCTGTCAGTGAAAATGGGCTCCCGAGCTTTATTTTCATCTGCAATGGCCTCCTGCAACCCTCTGCCAGTGAAAATGGAGCTCGGGAGGGCCACCTGCGGCGCTCCCGAGCTCCATTTTTGCTGGCAAAGGCACCACGGGCCGGTCCTTTGCTGTTTCCAGGGTGGCCCCTGGACCTTGAGTTTGACACCCCTATTCTAAGGCCTTTAAACAACAACACAGTTCCATAACATCAGATAACAACTTCATTTCTTTTTGTTAGTTTATTCATTGGTACATTCATTCAATTCTTCTTACATTCTAGAGCCCAAACCTCTATATGCTTACCAGATGAGCCAGCTATGAAACTTATTGATCAAGATTTAATAATGCTTTTTAATAAGATCGAGGAGGTGTAGAGTACATTATCAGCCCTTAAGTTACCCGTACTATAGGTATGCTCTACCAATAGGACAGTCCTCCATTTTCGACGTTGGACTACAATAATAGTGTATGCTACATGAGCAACTAATAACCCAATTTTATACCAAGGATCATCATGCTTTTCAATGCTACTAACAGAGCTAATGAACTATTCTGGAGACAGCCCCTACAAGTTACTATCCTACTGCTGTCACCCTACCTACTAGGGAAAATATTCAATGTATGGCACATACTCCAGATTCAAAGGATATTTGCCATCACGTTTTACTTCTGATGAAAAAAAAAGGATAGAGATAATTTTGTTTCATAAGTGTTCAAGACTGCAGTAATGGAGAATTACGGTTCTAGCAATTCTCATGAATTCTAATGTTGTGTTTCAGTTGGACGTACACCAGTGAAAAAGACTTGAATGGGAGCAGCCACTGGGGTTTGATTGCCACGTATAGTGGATCTGGCTATTACCAGGATCTCTCAAAAAGCAAAGAAGACACCTCTGCCTTGATTGCTGACCTTAAGAACAACTTGTGGCTTGACAGAGGCACAAGGGCGGTGTTTATCGACTTTTCAGTCTACAATGCAAATATCAATCTCTTCTGCATTGTCAGGTGAGCCTGGAATGTTTGACCATTAACTGACCATTAACTCTTGATTTGTGAAGCCACAATCTGGTACATATAGATATCACCTCCATTGTACTCAACAGGAAAGCCACTCTACCCATAATGTGTTTTTCCCTCGCGAGGCTATAATTAACATTGGAGATTTGGGGTATTTTTAATAAGAATGATTAGCATGTCGGTAAAAGGTTAATTACAGGCAGTCCTTGACTTACAACTGTTCATTTTAGAGACTGTTCAAAATTACAGTGGCACTGAGAAAATGGACTTAATGACCAGTTTTTTCACTTATGACCATTGCAGCATCCCCATGGTCACGTGATTCACATTCGGATGCTTGACAACTGACTCTCACATTTATGACGATTTATCACTGGCCTCTGATCAGAACTTGTGCACTTGGCAGCTGGCATGTACTTACAATGGGTGCAACATCCTAGGTTATCTGATTGCCATTTCCAACTCTCCCAGCTGACTTTGACAAGCAAAGCCAATGGAAGAAGCCGGATGTACTATGTGATTCACATAATGGAAGTGATTCACTTAACAACCCTGGTAAAATTGGGCATGACTCACTTAACGTCAGTTGCTTAGCAATGGAAACTCTGGTCCCAATTTTGATAGTAAATCAAGGACTACCTGTGTTGACCTAGGTCCTAGGAAGTCTAAAGTTCAGCTCTTGAGATGGCCAGAATCAAACCACATTAACATTTAGCTTCCTACATCAAGCATGTTTATGGATATGTCTTAGGAAAGGGAAAGGTTTAATCCAATTTACAGTTTTATGGCCACAGCCATGATTTCACTTTGAAATAAACTGCAATAGGCAGAGTTTTTTAAGCCGTTTCCCAATAAAAAGTGCAGAAGAATGATAATTTAGAGAAAAATACAGCAGGCATATCTGCACTCTAGAAAATAGTGTATAAAGTTCATTTCTCCTCACTGAAATGAACTGCCACCATCCAAAGGTTTAGATGGTCTTAATTCTATTGAACTTTTATAGAGCCACAAAGACCTGCTTCCCCCCCCTGAGCTGGACTGGGTAGTAGATGAGCCCATTTTGTGATGTGAATACATGGTATTGTTGCCAGCCTCAATTATACATCGATTATATTGTGTTTTTCTTTATTATGATATTACATATATTTCTTTTTCTTTTGCAAGTGGGGAAATCCCTTCAAGTGAGACTTGACTCCTTATCAACTACATGAACAAGTCTTCCTGGCACCAGTTTTAGAAATGGTTTGTCATTGCCTCCTTCCTAGGGCTGAGGCAAAGTGACTGGCCCAAGATCACCCAGCTGGCTTCGTGCTTAACACAGGATTAAGATTCAGGGTCTCCCAGTTTCTAGTCTGGAGCCTTAACCCCCACATCAAACTGAGGGTCATTAAATAAATACCCTATATATTTATTTCAAACATAGGTTAGTGGGCATAAGTGAAATAATCTAATACTTGCAAATGATAAAAAGAATATTTGTGGGATGTTAAAAATAATTTAGTTAAAATATTTTAATAAAATAGTTAAAGCATAGGATTTCCATAGGTATTTTTACTTATAACTTTGGCATCTTAATTGTTCACCCTTGGGTTAAATAAAGATCTTTAATATCAGCTGAGCAACAAAAGAATAATCTATGACAAAATAACTTTTATTTTTAAATGCAGGTTACTGGTGGAATTCCCACCCACTGGAGGTCTCCTGACATCCTGGCAATTCCAGCCAGTGAAGTTAATCCACTACATTTCCACTTTCGACTTCTTCTTGGCTGCTTGTGAAATTGTGTTTTGCCTCTTTGTTATTTATTATGTGGTGGAAGAAATCCTGGAAATTCACATTCATAGATTGTTCTATTTTAGGAGCCTTTGGAACTGTCTCGATGTTCTCATTATCACAGTAAGTAAACCCGTTTAAATACTGGCCAATCTGAAATATTCCTGAAATTTTGTAAGGAGTTGCCAACTTTCAAGTCTCTGATCAACAGAGAGATACCTCCTTGTTTGTCCTTTCTATACCATAACTGTTAGAGATGCCTTCCTTCCTGATGCTGCTAGAAAAAAAATATAATTTGAAATAAAGAGCAGCCTTCCCATGTTTGATGAATCAGTAGCCATAACAATGGAACAGGAAGACAGATGCTTATACTACAAAACACTTTATACTGTATTTATCTACTTTATTTATGTAGCTGCCCATTTGACTTTTATGTGATGCTAGGAGGCTTACAATAAACACTTAAAACAAAATGTCTGCGGAGATTCTCAGTCACCCAGGTGATGGTTGTCCCAAAGGTGCTTTTTCAAGAGGCAGATGGACTTTTTGGTTTTTCTCTGAAGATGTTTCACTTCTCATCCAATAAGCTTCTTCAGCTCTGACTGGATAATGGGGAATGGAAGGATTTATTGTAAAAATAAAAGAATGGAAGAATCCTTTTGTTCCCCACCAGTCAGAGCTGAAGAAGCTTCTTGGATGAGAAGAGAAATGTCTTCAAAGAAAAAACAAAGTCCAGTTGCCTCTTGAAAAAAGTATCTTTGGGACTTAAAACAAAAATAAAAATGTATAGCCGGGCATCACCTTAATCCATCATACATACAATCAGGAGGTGGTTCTCTAAGATGGGTCCCAGGCATGAGCATAAAGCCATGTTTTCAAGACATTATCAAAGGACCAGAGGAATGGGCCATAAATTTCAGAGTGGTATCCAACTGTGTGGACAATCTTTTTCAATACTGTTTCCTCAATATTTTATATATCTACTTACGGTACTAAAGATACCCAAAATGTTTTCTTCTGGTTGTACCATGTGTTAACTAGAAATTAAAAGAACAGTTGTCTATATTGACAGGATTACAATATTATGCATGAGCAGTACAGCTAGTCCACTAAAGTTTGTGTATGGATTTTTTTCCCTGTTTTTCTATTCTCAGCTATCATTGGCAGCTATTGGATTGAATATCTATCAAATATCTACTGTGGACAAGCTACTGAAGAAACTGCTGGAAGATCAAAATAGCTTCCCCAATTTTGAACCTTTAGCATACTGGCAAACCCAATTCAACAATGTTGCAGCTGTTACCATGTTTTTCGTCTGGATAAAGGTAATTTGAATTTTACTGAGATAATTCAAATAAATAAGCACACTTTATAAGAACATTGTTTTTTTTCTTTTGAAAAACTAAATGTTTATAATTTGGGAGTGGGGACAACCAATTTGCATTTAAGGTCTGTTTCTCTTTTGCTTTTTTTAAATGTGTATCTACCCTAAAAGTCCTACAAAGAACATTTTAGAAGCCTCTCAATGTATTGCAATAAATAAAATCCTTGCAATTAAGGGTTGTTGTTTTTACTGCTTTCTGACATGGCATATAAACATTATTTTAAAAGCTTTGGATGATTAAAAAGAGTTTTTCCTAAAAAGGAGCAGAAAGCTCAATCCAATTTAGTTTTTGCCATAATTGCAGGATTAATAGTACAACTTAGTAATTAAGTGTATGACAATTCATGCTATGAATGAGTATTGTGTGGTTGTATAGAGAATTAAAAAGCAGCTCCTAAACATATTTCTGCCTAAAGCGGTGGCTCAGATCACATGTTGTGATAAATCATGTTTTGTGAGAAAAAATATAAGCCCACCATTACCCTTGCAGTAACACTTTCCATCTTACACAGCAGAAATTTAATAATAAAATTCACTGAAAATAAAAATAGATTTGCTTTGAGACAATCCATACAGTACTAAATCACATTCTTAGTTTTTATTCGGGTTTTGGCAAAAGCAAAATTAATGGGTATTGAAGACCTTTTAGCCTTGCAAAAGAATAATAGGTAGGAGAACTGTTTAGGTTCTAAAGCATTTCTCTTTCTTGTGCCATGCAAATCACATCTAGAGTAATGCAAAGCTTCCATCATCATAAATTTGTCTACTGGACAGAGGTTGCCTTCTAAAGATTTCCAGGCCAGGATACAGTTTTGTGGAGTATTTAAAACATGAAATACAGTATTTAAAACATGAAATACAGTACACATTTTGAGCTTCTACAGCGCTTAAGGCAACCATTTTGCCCTTTAACTTTCTCTTCCCAAATCAAAACAAAAAAAAAGAGACAAAGTTGTCCGAGTCATTGACGGGGGTGGGGGAGAGAGGGATGAACTGTATGCTGTCTCCAATCCAGGAGGTCCAGCCAGGAGGAGGATCAAAGATGTCAGCATGAACTTCTGGGATGGATTCGGAGGAAGAGGAGGAAGAGCTGCAGCCAAGGCAAAATCAGATAAGGGAAATCTGAGTCCAGAGCAGGAGTGGAATTTGAGAAAGTATCTCAGACCCTCTCTAGGAAAAAGGCTGGGAGGGGAGAGGCACATTCAGAATTACTAAATTCTGTTACTGTAACCCTATAATTAAGTATAAGTATTCCTCGACTTACAGCAGCTCATTTAGTGACCATTTGGAGTTACAATTCAATTGTGGACATCAGTTGAGAAATACCTGTACTTTCAGTATTCATGACTTTGGTGTTCATGTCTGGTCTACCTCAAACGGTTGAATTTTGCCTGTATCCTAAAAAGAACTAGAAAGAGTAAAGTTTGAGACACATTCTCAAATTCCATTCCTACTCTAATCATTGCCAGGGCTGTAGCTCTTCCTCCTCTTCTTCTAGATTATTCTCACGGCTCCTTCCATCATACAATCAAAGCCCCACCCCCGTTTTACATACTTCATGCAACTTAATATGATATAAAAATACAAACTATTTCCGCTATAATTGATATTTACAGTAGATTCTGTCTCCAAGAATGACTTTCTTTTTTGTCTCTTCCAATAATATATTACTGAGATAATACATTCAGCATTTGAACTGAAAACATCCAAGCACCAAGGTAGACAAATGACCGCCAAAAGTGAAAATAAATAAACCTTTAATATATTTACTTTGTATATACTTTGAGCTGTCAAAAAACAATCTTTGGAATAGCCCTTGACATGAAGTTTCTTAATATTTAAGATATTATTAACATATGAATTGTAATACGAGTTTAACATATCCTACTTAACTATTTGGTATGGAATTTGTCCACTGCGATTCTTTCTAGTCAGTAGCCCAATTCTTTCAGCTACTGTTGGCTCCTTGTTTTAAACCATCATCTCTTCTTTATCAGCTTTTCAAATTTATCAGCTTCAACCGAACCATGAACCAGTTGTCAACAACCATATCAAGATGTGCCAAAGACATTCTTGGCTTTGCAATTATGTTTTTCATCATCTTCTTAGCCTATGCTCAACTAGCTTACCTCGTCTTTGGGACACAAGTTAATGATTTCAGTACCTTCCAGGATAGTGTGTAAGTAGAACTTCTTTGTTTGTTTGTATGTTATAATTTAGATTTCTAAAGTTGTCCAAGTCAACAATTATGGTTGGTGAACAAATTCAAAACACAATCGTAGTTTATTAAACTGGAGAAAATAAAAGAACATACACGCAGCCCTGCACTTGCCAAAGTTCATTTAGTGACTGTTCGAAGTTACGACAGCATTGAAAAAAGTGACTTCTGACCATTTTTCACACTTACAACCATTGCAGCATCTCCGTGGTCACGTGATGCTTGGCAACTGGCTCATATTTATGACGGTTGCCTTGTCCCAGGGTCATGTAATCACCTTTTGCAACTTTCTGATCAGCAAAGTCAATGGGGAAGCCAGATTCACTTAATAACAGTGTTAATAGTGTAATAACTGCAGTGATTCACTTAACAACCATGGCAAGAAAGGTAGTAAAATGGAGCAAATTCGCTCGGCAACAGAAATTTTGGGCTCAGTTGTGGTTGTAAGTCAAAGACTACCTGTAATACACTATATGCAC
>JANHFL010004065.1:56616-71958 GCA_032468155.1 Oxyrhabdium leporinum | reverse complement strand
CGGGGTGGGTGGGGAGTGGGGTTTGGGGGTTCAGCGAACCCGGCAGAATCTTTGCTAAGGGTCCGCCCGAACCTCTGTGAACCCCAGGCAGCCCACCCCTGCAGATAACATTATGTGATTATTAGCTATAGGTTTCTCATCGTTTGACTTGATTACCTTCATCTGTTTCAAAGCTGCTTCTAAGTACCTATTGAGTGCTTCTTCATCATCACTAATGGCACTAAGTCACTAAAGACAGAACAAGAAGCAACAGATGGAAACTAATCAAGGAGAAAAGTAATCTAGAATTAAGGAGAAATTTCCTGAAAGATACTGAGAATTAAAAGGACTAATGGAGCCAATTATACTCTTTCTCAAATTCCTTTTGTGTGTGTGCACATAAACACACAGATACGCACAGCCATAGGGATAAACTATGAGAAAGTGACACTCTCTTCTATACACCAGATAATATTATGACAGATTAAAAGGCTGTATGAAAATATGTCCAACCAATTTAAATTTGGCAATGGTAATCATTTCTCAAAATTCATATGCATAAAGGAATAAACCAGGACTCCATTCTAGGTCTTCTTTCTAACCATTCTTTGAAGTCTGTAGTTTCAGGTTTGATTAAAATTGAATTACATGGCAACAGATCAACAGCTCCATTGTGTCCGTGACATTAAAAAGGCTGGACAAATAATATAGTTCAACAATAATAACATTAAAAGGTCTGTCTCAAATAGTACACTTTTTGGAGGGCAGTGTTACAGAAATGGCTGGCCATTGTTTATTTCTGGAAGGTCTTTCAAATACCCAGGGAAACTTATAGCCAGGTGTGTCTGCAGGATGTGCTCAAAACTGCTGCCATTTTGGGAATTTCTTGGTGTTCCCCCATCCAAATCCTAACCAAGCCTGACCCTGCTTGGCTTCCCAGTCCAGATAAATTTAACCCACTTCACTCCACTAAACCCCCTCCTCAGTTAAAACTTACCTGACATTGAACAAAATGTTTTTCTTAATTTCTTTTCGAAAGCCAAGGTAACCCGTCCTGAATTTCACAACATAGGAAACATTGTAAAAAGTCATAATACTTCCTACTGTATTCATCTTGCTTGCGAAAGCAACTCTTCTCTTCGATATGTCACTTATATTTTTGTCAGGATCTTGGGAAAAAAAACCCAGAAGGAATGATTGGAAACACCATGGCAGAGCTGGAGAGAGCAAGCTGGCAGAAACAATAATTGGCTATCAGATATACACTATGGAATAATACACACCTCTTGCTAAAATAAGGTGGAATGAACCATGGTTTACCATCGTATTCTAAAAAGAGTTAGATTTTTGTATCTTGGTAATGTATTGCCTTTGACGAAAGCCTTCATGCATTTTACATCTTTTAAAAAGAAAATATAATAAAAGTGCTTGTGCTATGTGGTAACAGCCCATCCGTACCATAGAACAAACCAACCATAATGGTTGGAAATAACCACTGCACATCAAAACAGACATTTATGGGTCAGTTCAGTTCTGAATGACATCCTTACGTTTGCAAGAACTTAGATACTTCTTTTATAATTCCATAGCACCTCAACTGTGACATGGGGGCGGCCAGGGGATTAGATGATCAAGAACAGGCACAACAGTTGTTTTCAAATATTCAGGAAGCCTTTGTTACACTTATCAAATATTTATTGATTTATATTTCTTGACTTACGTCCTTGACTTACGACAGTTCATTTAATGATCATTCGCAGTTTCAACGGGCACTGGAAAAAAGTGTCCTGTGACCATTTTTTTACACTTATGACTGTCGTAGGATCCCCATGGTCATGTGATCAAAATTCAGGCTTTTGGCAACTGACTCATATTTATGACAATTGTAGTATCCCGGGGTCATGAGATCCCTTTTTGCAGCCTTCTGACAAGCAAAGTCAATGGAGAAGCTAAGTTTGCATAATGACCGCGTGATTCACTTAACAGCTGCAGTGATTCTCTTAAGAACCATGACAAGAAAGGTCATAAAATGGGGCAAAGCTCACTTAACAAGTGTCTCGCTTAGTAACAGAAATTTTGGGCTCAATTGTGGTTGTAACTTGAGGACCAGCTGTATGCACTTTTGGAACACAGAGACTTGCGATCATTAGACAGCAACAAGCAAAAAGCAATAAAATATTCACACCCCTGTTAAAGCATGGCTCTTTCTGAAGGTGGGCTCATTACTAAAATATAACATCCTTTGCCCTTCTGTTCCTAACTGATAAGGCTGGTAATTAAGTATGCAGAACTTTCTAGCTAATTAATCTGCAACAGAAAAGGGGGGGAAACCCTGACTCAACTCCTGGCCTGGTAGAGTTCCTTGATAATACTATCATGTAACCTTCCAGGTTAAGGATATAAAGCTCAAGAATGAGAGGCCCAAAGGTAGAACATCTCAGAACAGAAGTGAGACAAAATGAAGGGTTGTTTTTTTTTCCCCAACAAAATGGAGTTGCTCTGGCAAAACACAGCTGCACCAGTCCTACAGTGTGTTGTGAGTTAATATGAATGGATACATATATATTTTGTGTGTGTGTGTGTGTAAGGGAAAGAAAGAGGTGGCCTTACTTATCTACGTTGCGATTTTGTCCATCTTAACTTTTGTCCATCTTGAGGTCTTTCTCGACTTATGACCACAGCTGAGCCCAAACTTTCTGTTGCTAAGTGAGACATTTGTTAAGTGAGATTTGCCCCATCTTACAACTTTTCTTGCCATCGTTGTTAAGTGAATCACTGTAGTTGTTAAGTTAATAATACGGTTGTTAAGCGAATCTGGTTTCCCCATTGACTTTGCTTGTTAGAAGGTTTAGAAAAGGTGATCATCCTGCAACCATCACAGATACGAGACAGTTGCCAAATGTCTGAATTTTGATCACATGGGGATGCTGCAATGGTCAAAGTGTGAAAAATGGTCCTAAGACACTTTTTTCAATGCCGTTGTAACTTCGAACAGTTATAAGTCGAGGACTACTTATATTCCATTTTCACAAGCAACTAAGAATGAGTGACGCCCAGACCCAGAAAACAGTTATCCAAATCTGATACATTCCCTGTGCTTTTGTTAAACTAAATTGATATTTTTGTTTATGTTTGTGAAATATTGGTTACGAATCTGAATATGAAACTCCATCAAAAATACTGGATGCCCTTCCTTCCAGTTTTACTATATATTTATATATAGTAAGAGCCCAGACATCCACAAAGACCACAATACATTAAGGCTCAGAACCTTTGGTCACTTGAACACATGTGTAAAACTGTGCAAAATTGTTTGCCTACAGAATTCTCCTATTCTATAGGAAAGATCAGCATGCCCAATGAATTAGATTTATCCTACACATTTTTCTAAAAGCTTTAGGTTTCTCTTCAGTTATGTATGTTGATGGCACCTGTGCAACTTTATCTTTCTGGGAATTACTAAAGTGCATGTGACTAAAAGCTTTAGGTTTTAGGTGGAAATGGGTAGGGCTTCCACAGTACACTTTTCAGCTGCATACACATGCAAACCACCTCCCATAAGAGCCTCCAAGGCCACCAAAACAAGACATAAAGCTGTCTCTATTTCTGCAATGAGGCTGTAAGGTTTTACTGTTAATTATAGGTTAGTACAGGTAGTCCTCAACTTACAATAGTTCATTTAGTGAACATTGAAAGTTACAACACTGAAAAAAAGTGACTTATGACTGTTTTTCACTCTTCTGACCATTGCAGACCATGCAGCATCCCTATGGTCATGTGATCAAAATTAAGATTCACTTAACAACCGGGTTAGTAACTTAAGAACTGCAGTGACTCACTTAACGACTGTGGCAAGAAAGGTTGTAAACTGGGACAAAATTAATTTTAACAAATTTATCATTCAGCAACATAAATTTTGGGCTCAGTTGTGGTCGTCAGCAGAGGATATAACAGAGGATGTCAGGCATTGGGGAGTCCATAAAGCAAAGGTTAATATTGCTAATTCATGTTATAATTAATATGAATTGATAATAAAAATTGTCACTCAATGTATTCACAGATTTCGGGCGGAGGAAAAAAAAAACACAACCCGACTCCACGTGGGCCAGTGGTCTGGGAAAACCACCAGCTGAACCTGATAAGTGAGCTCACCCATATTCTCAGTTCTCAGCATATATCTAATAGATCATAAACTAATTGAGTTCACCCAACGTGTTGGGGGATTACGAAAATCAAACAAGCCCAACTTTAAGACTGGCGGACTCCAATTCCCCGATTTCCCCAGCCAGCAAAGCTCAAACGAAGCTTTTCGAGCAAAGGCTGGGGCTCCATCCAACCTTGGCAACTTTTTTAAGCCGGGTGGAGTTCAACTTCCCAGGAACTTCCCGGGAATTCTGGAAGTCGAAGTCCAGCCAGCTTTTTGAGTTGAGAAAACGGGGCTCTTGAAGGGAAGAAGCAAAGCGAGACACAGACAAAGCGGGGGAAAAGCGGGACCGGCCTTACAGGAATCCCGTTGCTCCATCTCGTTCATCTCTTCTGGTTGCCGTCCGGATGCAAGAACCGGGACGTTTAAGAAGCGACCGGCGGGAGGCGGAGAGGCGCTCCGAGCGAGGGCGGGCCGCGCGCGCGACTGAGCCCCGGCGACCCTTGCCGGTCGAGGCGGGAGATGCAGCCGCCTGGGGCAAGCCTGGCTCGGTAACGGTTGCCCCCGTGGCCGCGTTCCAGCGGCGGCCCCTCCCTCCCTCCGTCGCTCCCGGCGTGCAGCCTTGGCGCCCCGGGGCTCGTCCGAAGGTTGGGCGAAGCCGGGCATCGGAAAGCGCCGCGAGGATGTTAAGGAGCCCTTCATGCAGCCCAGCATTGCAGTTGGCTTTGTGTGTGTGTGTGTGTGTGTGTGTTGTGCAGCTGACCCCCCCAAAAAAGGCACCCAATGAGATCCTGGGCTGCATGAACAAGAGAGAGAATCAAAACCAGAGAAGTGATGCTCCCGCTTTAATAACAAGGCCTGAGTTGTTTTAAAGTAACAACTAAGACCGCACGTGGAGTAGTGCATCCAGTTTTGGTCACCACAATGTGGAAAAAAAAAGATGTTGAGTGCAGAGAAGGGCAACAAAGATGATTGTGTGTGTGTGTGCGCGCGCTGAAGGTTAAAACATACGAAGAAGGGTTGCGGGAATTGGCTAAGTCTAGTCTAGTGAAAAGAAGAACTGGAGGTGACATGATAGCGGAGTTCCAATATTTGAGGGGCTGCCACAAGGAAGAGGGTGGGGTGGGGTGTCAATCTATTTCCCAAAGCACCGGAAGACGAGACAAGAAGTAATGGATGGAAACTGAACAAAGAGAGAAGCAACCTGGAACTAAGGAGAAATGTCCTGATAGTAAGAACAATCAACCAATGGAATAGCATGCCCTTCAGAAGTTGTGGGTGCTCCAACACTTTTAAGAAGAGACCGGACAGCCATTTGCCTAAATTATATGGGGTCTCCCGTTAGAACGGGATTGGACTAGATGACCTCCGAGCTCCCTTCCAACTTTGTTATTCTGTTGTGGCAGCGCCAACTGTCTGCGGAAGGTGTGTAGCAATGGCGAAAGACTACTTGGGGTGCGCAGAGCTCTTGAGTGTTAGTGAGTTTCGGATGCCCAGAAGCAGGGGGGTTAAATCCTCCTCCCCACAACATTAGACCTGGATGACATGGAATATCAGTGAGGTTTTTTTTTCATCGGGTCGAGCAAAAATGCAGCCATCAATCCAGGACTGTAAATCTGGAGTGGTACTGTCTTTTCATTTTAACAAGATACTGCAATCTTCTTGTTCAATGAATTCGGTCTTCAGTGTTGTTCAATGAATGTTCAGTGAATCCAGTGCTCTTCATCTACCAATAAGCTCCAAATGTTTGGTATGAAAAACCACATTGCATCAATATCTTTCAATCTTTTTTTTTTAATAAAAATGTTTTATTGTTTCCAAGGTAATAGAAAAAGAAAAAAAAGACACAAAGATACATACATCATCCAAACAATGCATAACAAGTGCTTTTAAAGAATAAGTGAAAAAATACAACAGAAAGATATTAAAGTACAGAATATATCAGTAGTCTTGACTTGCTAACGGGTCCCTTGTACTGTTTAAAATTACAACAGACTAAAAAAAAAAGCTACTTAAGAGCCATCCTTGAGGTTTTGAGTGCAGCCCTCCCTCACTTGATTGCATTTCAAGTGCTTGGCAAAAAACGGCTTGCATTTACAATCCATTGCGGCATCCTCTGGTTAGTGACAACGATTTGTGAGGGTTTTTTTTGTTGGTTTCCACTGTCTATTGGATAAAACGTGATTCACTTAAGAACCACATGATTCGCTTAGCAACTCTGTCATTTGCCATATGGTAACTTGCTTTACAATCATGGTAGAAGTGGCTGTAAAAAAATCTAGTCGTATCACAGTGTACATCGACTAACGATCCACAATAACTTACAATTGAAATTAAAGACTCAGTTGTGGTTTTAAGCCGAGGATTATCTGTAATAAGTTGTTACAAAGGTAAACCTGAATAAACTTGCTATTTATGAGTGGATTGCCTATAAACATAGACTTCGTATGGATAAATATAATGAATAGTATTGAGGTAGTCCTCAACTTACAACCACAATTGAACCCAACATTTCCATTATTAAGCAAGGCAGTTTTTAAGTAAGTTTTGCTCCGTTTTAGTGACCTGTTCTGTCACAGCTGTTAAGCAAATCAAATGCAGTGATTTGCTTAACAGCTTATTAAGTGAAGCATGCAGTCATTACGTACGTGAACCTGATCACATGATCCCTGGACACCGCAACAAGCGCCCAAATTTTGATCATGTGATAATGGGGATGCTGCAATGCTCATAAATGTGTCATCAGTCACTTTTTTCAGTGCTGCTGTAGCTTTGGTCACTAAGCGAATGGTTGTAAGTTGAGATTTAACTGTATGGAATGTATTTATACAAAATACAATAGGCAAAAAAAAGCATGGTAGTTACACACACATTTGCATAATGATTGCATTAGACCAGGGCTGTCAAACTCCCAGCCCGTGGGCCAGATGGGTCACATGCTGGCCATGGCTAGATCCAGTTTAGCAAAGGGGGAACAAGTCCTGATATGTCACATGACGACGTCATGATGCTGTGAGTTTGACACCCCTGCATTAGACAGTTATATATAGAATTGTAACTTTGCACTTTTAACAACATATTATACATTAACATCTTTAAGCTTATTACTCTTTCTAATGCTGTGTAACGAATTTTATAACATTAAACCATATCAGGACAATGACTGCATAACCTTTTATCAGTTCATATTTCTAGCCAAATGGAGCTGCTGGCCAACTTTTCTAAACCTTTTCTTCTCTGTCCAACAACATTAAAAATCATATTTTAATAACAAGGAACCTAGTTAATAATTTAAGACAGTTGACTATTGATTATTAATATAAAATATTCCATCTCTTCTTCGCAGAGTTTGTTGCAAACAACCAATATCAATCATAATAATATACTTTAATTGTCTCAAAAACTATAGATTTGGAATTGTAAAGTATATTTTTCAAAAATAATAATAATTCAAGAGTTGTAGACCTGGCAACAAGTCCAGACCAGACAATGAAATCAAAAGAAGTTTTAATCAAATCTATTGCCTTTCTGTAATTTTAGACAATCCAAATGCTTTTTGCAATAATAAACCCCAGATGGCTTAAAAGTTTTGTTGGCAATAAGTTGAACTAAAGTGCAGTATTATTAATCCATGAACTTTTATACGTACATAGATACATGTGTTTGTAAAGTAATCTAAAAGTATGAAATTCATAAAATAAGAATCACCATCATACTTCGTTATATGGCTAGCAACCTTCAGTGTTGGGCATACAACTGAACTGTGGCCAGAAGAAAGAACCAAGATGCTGCCAAAGTATCAAAAAGTTAACATAGGCATATAATTTTCATTTCCTCAGTTTTAAATTCTACAAAGAAAATAGAAGGGAAAACATATGCTTAGTGATAAAATTGAAGATTGAGGAAGTTAACATTTCCATTATCATGTAAAACTCATCAATGGCACAAGTAGGTTCGTCCTTCCCAAATGCTAAAAATCCATTAAAGGTATCCAACAAAGGAATCGGTTTCAGTATATATCTCAGTCTTAAAGCAATATTCAATTACATTTATTTTTACCTACCCATGAATAATTACTTTCTATCAATGTTGATATGAGGCAGGGGCATAGGTGAGGGCTGTCAATAATGTCAGAAAGTGATTTATTATATGCATCACAAGAGCCAGTTTGGTGTATTGGTTAAGGCATCAGGTTAGAAATATGAGGGATCCTGAGATCTTGTCTTATGTTGGACACGAAGCAAGCTGGGTGACCTCGGACCAGTCACTTTCTCTCAGCTCTGGGAAGAAGACAATAGTAAATCACTTCTGAAAAAAATCTTGCCAATAAAACTGAGGCAAGTCTCTGAGAATTGGACAAGATTGAACAAATGGGGGGGGGATGTATCATATACATGTTAAAAAGGGGGACAGCTTCAATCACCCATTTGTACCTGTCATGTTGACATCGGTGTTGGACACCCTTAATATATTTTGATATAAAGTGGGTATTCCTTAACTTGTTGTTACCAAAAGATTCAAATGCAGTGCTTTTATATTCATAGGAGGTCCCAACTACAACTGTTTTAAGTTTAAGGTATGGTAATTCAATCGCAGGCTTCCAAAAAAGTCATGAGAAAAAAATACTCCATGAAATATGCTTAAATGCAGTAGTGCACTGGAATAAAACTTTTATGCTGTACCTATAGATAATACGATCATTTGAATTGGAAGCCACTTGACTATTATTCCAACATACTATGCATATTTTTATATCAATTTTTTCCCATATATTCACAGGTTTTCAGTGTATAGAGGGGTAATTCTCATTCTGTGCATTGCACACAAAGTACAGTCCATAATAATGGACTGAAATGTTTTACAGCCTGTAAATAACAAACACAAATGTCATGTTTCCATACTTGCGTAGCAACTAATAAAAATTGTAGCAAAATTTGATAGCAAAATAGTGCTAGCGTGTTTGCAATTCTTGTTACCTTTTATGCCTTATTTTATTTTATATGTTCTACTTTGTGGGTTGTATCCTCTAGATTTTATTTAGTAAGACTGACTTGATACGGATCACTGATCTGTAATAAAGAGTTGGATTGGATTGGTTTGAATTGGACTGGATATTTAAGTAACCTTTTGTGCAATTGTAGAGCAGTATGGCGTTAGCAATGAAGAAAATATATGGCAGTCATTAGGAAAACATGAACTCAGGAAAACAGGAAGATATAAGAAAAATACTCAAGATTGCCTTGCCTAGACTCTCGTTGATGTAAGAGTTGCTGTGAAGCTTTTGGGTTTATTATAGTCTAAACCAGGCTACATCTTATCTGTACATTGCCCAAAGTCAATGACGGAGATGGGCAATTTAAAAATATGATAAATAAAAATAAATAATAATGAACATTATCAATACAGTAGAGTTTTAGTATTTCTTGTGGTATCCTTCACCAGTCCTGGTTTATCTCCAATGGCTTGGATACACTTCATGATTATATTTCAGTCTGTGAATTGCTTACTATCCTGTTTGTTGAGAAACATGATTAATCTGGAATTAAGCATTTCATAACCATTTAGTATCTGGGGAAGAATTAAACACATATAGTGGTACCTTAGTATTCAACTGCTTTGAAACTCATACCAAATTTGGTACTCAACGCATTTTGACGTGATTTTGTCCTAGAACTCATCGTTTCTTTGGTACTCAACACACAAGCTAGAAATTGTTGGTATCAGCTGCCTTATGGGAAAAAAATTGTTTGGTACTCATAATTTTTGGTACTCATCACGTCTCCTGAAACCAATTAACAATGAGTACCAAGATACCACTGTATTTGATTATTTGAAAAAATAACATGAAATCTTTAAATGGTAGCATTCCCTTCTAGGTTTATTTATCTTTGTATCAAGGATTAATTTTATTTGTGATACGACTGGTTTTATTGCTATTTATTGATGGGTGCATTTCTTTAAATATAATTTTATTATCATTTAATGTTGTGAATCAGCATGGGCTATGTCAGGAATATGTAGAAACAAATAAAATATAAATAAAATAAATGCTAGTGGCATTAAAGGAAGTCTCCAGACTTGTAAGCAAGAAATAACTGACATTTGATTTTCAGACTTTTTGACACGCAACCAAATAATATCTGTGGGTATTATAAAGGCAAACATCTTGGCTGAAGGCTGAGGCTTTTTTTGTTTGTGAGGTGGTTAATCAAGAAGAAAAGTTCAAAAGAATACAGTTAGGAGAACAATAGTCCTTTTTCTCATTCTCCTCTTTACATTATTCTGGATTGAACTACTTGGATTGGACACTTGACAACTTCATTGACTTAAGAGAACTTTTTCATGAAATGTAGCTTCAAGTAAGAAATAGTAAGGAAAATGATGGTCATGCAAGCCAATGCCACATGGTTCTGCCATAACCCCCAACTAGTTGCATCAATCCCTTGGCTTTCTAGATATTGTTCTCCAGTGCACCTAGAAAGAAATACAGAGTTTTTTAATCATCAGAAACTCCACCATAGATGTAACAATCTTGTGTGGTACCAACAGAGGAGAATATTTATAGTTCAGGATTGAAATGAGGGGTCCTTGGTGGTCTCTGAGTTTGGTTGTTTTCTTGCAGACATTTCCTAACCCAAACTAACGTCATCTTCAGTACATCTGATGGTGTTACCTAGTCTGGGTAATGAAACATCTGCAAGAAAAGAACCAAGCTCAGAGACCACCAAAGGACCCTCAGTCTTGTGTGGACCAAGGACTGCAACATGGAGGTGGCCACATCATATCCATGGATGTGGATTGGTTTGAGGGTGGCCTTAAAACCATCACATAGTAATATTGTAAAATCAGGCTAGTCATGTGATGAGCCACTTAATGACTGACATGATTTACAACTATAATTCCAAACTCAGTTAGGGTTGTAAGTTGTTGGTATTATCAGTGCAGAGTCTTTACATAGGAAAATATATTGTGGGGGGACCTGATCAGACTTAGGTGCTTTCTCCTCGTGATTCCCACTTTAAAGGATTCAAGACTTCATTAACAATAATATTAAAAGGATAAGATGTCATTTCTTTCACTTGTAATATCTCGTACCAGGATTGCCTCAAGTCTTTAGTACTAGGTAGAAATGAGAAAAACAGAGATCGTACTTACGGCTGAATTGTGCTAACTTCTGTGCAATTGGAGATGCTCCCGTTTTCATTTGTATGGAAATTGCAGAAGTCAAGACCCACCAATTCATTAATCTGCAATGCCTTTGAAGATGAGGAAACAGTAGTGTTTTTGAAAGCATACCCAAAACAATGCATTCAGAAATACGACATATTGTGTGCATTGGGCTTACAATATACCCATTGTTGTTAGAATTGTCCCTTTAGTTATATGTTTGGCTGCACTGGGGCCATAACCAATAAAGATAAATCAATATTCTCTCATTGTATTATTAAATTCATAAAATCACAGAACAGAGATTCTGAGGTCTTGAAAGGATTTGATTTGTTTGCTATTCAGCAACACAATTGTGGGCTAGAGAATGTTTGTGGATGGATGGACGGATGGACAGATAGACGGATGGACAAATGGATGGAAAGATACACATTAGTCAATTCTTCTTTTCAAGATGATGTAGCACTTACTGTCATGCCATATCGAGGGATGCTGAAGTACTGGAGCCAAGAAAGCCACGATAGAACACTGGTGAGATTTACCAACAACCCGGAGAAAATCTGCAGATAAAATCAAAGATGCAAAATTCATTAAAAAAGGAACGCAATTTTTGAAACTATAATCAACAAATCACCAAACGTTTCCTGGAATGTTGAAGGCTGTTCTATTTCCTCAACTAAATCCTTTCACTTCCTTCTGCGTGCAGTTTCTGTATCTCATCTTGGTTTTTCAAACTATTTACCATCAAGCTGGCCTGGTGGTAAGAGAAATGCCCATATTTGGGCATGCTGGCTGGATGTTGATGTGTAACATACCCGAACAGCATTATGTGGGGTACGGATGATAACAGGGAGGGGGACAAGCAAATCGTTAGGGCTGGTCAAAAGGGAAGTCACCACCATGCAATGGAAACACCATCTTCTTATATGTGTTGTGGCGACAAATTCCAAAGGAAGGGGCTTTGATTCCGTGGTTGTGGTGGTTGACAACTTTTTTGAGCCCTTGGCTACCTCTGAAGTTGGACAAAGTAGCCAAGCAAAGTTAATGAGACATCCGTTCAAGGTACTCACAATCATAAAAACAAAGCTGATTGTCATCAGAAGATTGGCCACAGCAACCACATTGTGTCCTGTAGCAATAGCAAGTGCCATAGAGGTTGCAGTGTATGACACCATCATCAGAGTGAACATCATTGTAAAGAAAGCCTCTACGGTGGGTTTCAGGCCTAGAGAACAAGAAAAGCAGGATTGGAATGTCAATCCTATTATATTGTCAAGCATTATTTTACCCTGAGGATTACATTTTTTGGTTACATAATTCATTCCGATTTGCATAAAGATGCATTTTAGTTTTTATAACGTCCATAGTTTTACAGTTTAGTTTTATAACATCTATACATGAAACATCTGTTTGCAGATATATTTTTCCAGATAGACAAAAAATGATAAACTTACCAAGCATGAAATAAATTATGCAGGTGAAAATTATGCTGGGTAAAGTCCTCATGGGTATTAAATCAGCCATTAGTTTTGAGAAGAAGTAGGCAGAAATTCGATAGTATCCACTGATATATTCATGTCTATAACAAAACAGCCAAAAAAAATCAGTTACTCAATTAACTTTCACTCATTAAAAATATAAATGTGTCATTTATGAATTGCAGCAGAATGACCATTCCTTGGAAATTATCCTGACTGGAATAATGGCATTTGCAAAAGATCGACAGTTTTTAGTTTGATCTCTTACAACCAGTGTACACAGTATTCCGAATAATAATGTAACTACTGTTTATGGAATAAATCACAAACTATATTCACACTCTATACATAAAACCTGGCTCAGCATTTCAAGCCTCTATGACTGACTTTACACACTAGATAGATAAATAAATCAATAAAACGTTCAAAAAATAAATATCACATTTTGATACATCCTAATAACAATATGTATCCTAATCACAAACTCCCATTCTTGCAATATATAAAATGAACCATTATTTCTACAAAAACTGTTATTCCTTGTAATTGAAGCCATTTCATATTTGCCTCTGTATATTTTAAAAATTACAGATTAAAGCCGGCATCCCAAACTTATTTAGCCAGACCTTTTATTTCAGGAAGACTTTGCTTTTTATCTCTTGTATATCAGTTATGCTTGCCAATTTGCTTTTAATGAATGTTTTGAATGTTCTTTTGTCTACCCATGGAGCCGTGGTGGTACAATGATTAGAATGCAGTATTGCAGACTAATTCTGCCAACTGCCAACAGTTTGATCCTGCCAGCAGTTCATTCCTGACTGGCACAAGGTCATTCAGCTTTCCATCCTTCCAAGGTCGGTAAAATGAGGACCCAGATAGTTGGGAGCAATATGCAGACTCTATAAACCACTTAGAGAGGGCTGTAAAGCACTGTGAAGCAGTATATAAGTCTAAGTGCTATTGCTCGTACTACCCAGAATCATGAAGGGAGTAGGTGGCATTTTTAATAAATATCACAGATTAAAGTTACAAATAGTCATACAAACATAAGCCTATCTAATACGTACATTGTGACCACTATCTTGAATTTTTGGATTGCCCTATAGACACACACACACAAACACCACAATGAGATTCAAACTTGCACACCCCTTGAGGCCTAGTATGGTCTTCTCAACTCCAAGGAGACTATACTGCAAGTGAAGAGCTAATAGATTAAAAGATTTATCACCAAATAAAGCTCTTTTAGCTGTTCATCACTTATTATTACTGCATTATTATTCCTATTTTGTCTAGGAATGCTTACTTACATAAATATTTTCTTCTCTACCACAAAGAGTTCAATTGCTGAGATGCTGCTGAAACACTGATTAGTAGTCATAAAGAACATGGCACCAATTCTAGGGAAAACACAGATTGTCATTGTAAGAAACTAGTCTTTTTAAACGGCTTTTAAAAAAAAACAAAAACAAAAAACTGAGCCCAGTGCTCCTGGGTTTTATTTTCTTAGCAAACAAGTGTTCTAGAAGGTGAATAGTAGATCAAAGAGAATGATTTAGAAAAGGAAGTTTCACTGGATCTACAAAAGAAACTGGCTGAGGTTTTAAAATTTAAAAGGGAAATACAAATGATAAACGAAGAGAATGACCTGGCTATTTTTTTCCTAAGAAGTTGTCAGAAAAGCTTTAACTTTGATAAAAAAAAATACATGTTTTATCAAAATTAAAACAAGAAAAGTTATTATTTCTGGCAACTTTTTATGTCGATTTTGTGTGGGCAGTGTTTTTTCGTTTTGTAAGCAACAGATCTTGCTATTAAACAGTGAAGATGGCAGAAGTAAGGATGTCACCCTCTTTTATGAAAAGCACACCTTATTTCAATATCTCTAGCCTTTTTCATAGCAGAATTGAAGCGCTATCTCCAAAATATAATTTGTATATTGATGTCATTATGTAAAAACCATGTATAGTGATAAATATCAGACAAAATAGTGGAAGTCACTTGTAATGCCCTACTCTCCAATTCCCCATAGATTTTTGTGTAATGAACACTTTCAAACTGTTAAAATCAGGTTTCACTTTATTTCAAGCTATCATTGTTGGAATTTGCACTCAAAACCAGTATCACCTTATTATCGCCAAAGGACTCACCTATTTTGCAAACCTTTGCCATCGTTTGTTACACCAAAGAATATGGCACCCACGACTAATCCCAGGAAAATCGTAACCAATAACTGAAATATAAATATATCATATTATGTTAAGCTGTTTGTTTATACATCATCATGGTGCACAAATTGACATCATCAAAACCAAAGACAATTTTTGCTTACTTTTCTCCCCCAAATGGCCTTCATTCATTCTTTTAAAAATCAAAGCCATCATGCTATCAAAAACAAATTTTCCAGTCATCACTACTAACGCATGTTCAAGATAAGATGAGGTGGGATAAGATAAGATAAGATGAGATGAGATGAGATGTGAGATGAGGCGAGATGAGGCAAGGCAAGGCAAGGCAAGGCAAGGCAAGGCAAGGCAAGGCAAGGCAAGGCAAGGCAAGGCAAGGCAAGGCAAG
>JANHFL010004065.1:23464-38529 GCA_032468155.1 Oxyrhabdium leporinum | reverse complement strand
GCTGTAAACCGCCCCGAGTCTTCGGAATGGGGCGGTATATAAATGTGAAAATAAATAAAATAAATAAATAAAATAAATATAGAATTGCGCACGGATAAACATGCTTCGGTCTCCCTTTCGGCTCTAAAACCGAATGGTCCTTTATTCTCCAAATGTAGACAGCAAAGTAAAAGAGAACTCATGAAGCGTTAACCCCAGGATGCGAAACTAAAACAAAAGCAAATTATGACAGCGCTCCCAGCCACCGGTACGGGTCCGTTGTGCATCGACAATACTTATTTCCAAATCGATTCAGAAAACGGTATTCTAAAACAGCTATTTTTCTGTCTGGGAAAGTTTCACGCCCCCATTAGCCCTTCCGAGCATAGAATTCTACAGACAGGATGCCGCCAACAAAAGGCTTTGATTTCTTAACATAAGGAGTCAATCTCCAAGCCCCAGATGCACACATGGGAAAAACCAAAAACACAACACACACACACACACACACAAAGAGCTGCATTGCACACTAGACTCATATACTTACTTTGTGGGATTCATCTGGGCTGTTTGCATGGACAGTGTTGCCTGCTCTGTAACGACCTTTGGTTTTAAGCAAATAAATGATTTCTGCCTGGCATAACCCGACAATCCCTTGAATCAATCAGACGTAGCTCCGTGAAAGCTCCGGCTGCAAAGCCTGTCTGAGTCTTTAAAGTGCTAGTAAGACTCTTTGTGTCTTTGTGATGCCAGAGATGAATAAAAACTGCCTTTCTGGAAATGGCTGATGCTATAGGAGCCTAAATTGTAAGCCTCAACAGCCCAGGGTATGTCTAAAATTTTAAAGGCAACGTGAAATTTGGAGATATAATTTCATTTCTCCCTTGAAAATATGATGGGTGGGGAGCAGGTTTTTAAAAATGCCCTGAATTTGTTTAAAATGGATTGATTAAAAATGATTTCTATACTTTTCCAGATGGGGTGAACTATGTTCTGATGTTCTTTAATAGAGTCTCAGTATAAACCTAATCCAGGTAGTGGTAGGGATAGTTTTTAGACTATACATCTATAAAAATCTTCTTGGAAGGCCAGAAGAACTTGTTAATAAATGATTTTGTTAATAAATCAGCCTAAATAGATCCGAATTATTGACACAGGCAAGAAAAGGGGTGGGAGGGAAGTACTGTTAAACTGGCCCGTGTGATAACTAGTTAAAATGTTATACTTTAATATTGGATTCACATTCCATAATATGCCTAGCTTACTACCCTGGTAGCAGTAATAGTGGGGGGCTTTTCAAAATATTGCAGGAAGATAGTCCCGTGTTTTTATTCTACTTAGTTTTTAAAAATTATAACTGGGAAGACAGTCAGGCTTTTCAAAATATTGAGGGAAGATAGCCCCATGTTTTTTTAAAAAAATTCTAGTTAGCTTTAAAAAATAATGGGAGCACAATTAAGTTTTAATCAGGTCCTAAGGAAGTTGTTGCATTTCTTCTGGATTTTAAAGGCATCAGAATTAGTCCTTTAAAAAAAAAACTCAGCTTGATTTTTTAAAATATTTACTGCATTTAAAAAATCAATCAGGGTTACTATTCAGTAAGATCAGCTCGGGTTACTATTCAATAAGATTAAATGTTCTTAGATTCATCATCATTTATTAAATTTATTGTCTGCCTGACGTCCAGTGACTCCTGTTATAGATCTATCTCTTGGTCAGTTTTATTCCAATCTCTCTGTTTTATTACTGTAATTTTCAGTTATATGGCAGTTCTCCCTTTTTACAGTTATGTCTTTCGAGTCTGGCCATTGCAAGTCTTGAGTACATTTGGATACTTTGCTGCGTGAATCTATTATGAACATTCCTATCCTACTTAGAATAGTTGGCATTTGTAAAAAAAAAAAAACAACAACCCAAAAAAACCCACACTGAGCTTCAATCACACGCGCTAAGAACTGACTTATTATCAGCTGAGAACAACTGTAAGGAAACCCACAAATGCTGCTGCTAACAAGGCCTATTTCTTTCTGTTCTTTCATTTCCTTCTTTATTCATGCAAACAACCGAGATGAGAAGTTAGAACCCAAACAAAGAAGCAAAATTCTATCTATCACAAAGGAAAGGGGGGGGGGGTGAGAATCCCAAAATGCCCGTTTTGGACTTACCTTCGATGAATGTAAGAGGCAACAGAAGCGGCAGGAAAATAAAATGAGGTGTTCACAGCACATCTGGGGCTAAATTATGGAATGCAACTTGCAGGCTTTTGCCCAGCTTTCAAAAAACGGCACCATCTGGGGCCTGACTGGGGCATCCAAGAGACCTCTTTGTGCAACAAAGAGAAACCAGTGAGATTCTTCTCTCTTTCAACTGAAGCAATTCCTTTGGCACCGCTTGGTAAAGAGATCAGGGTTTATCCCTCCCCCTTCCAGCTGCAGTTAAGGGAGGGGTGAAAGGTCTGCGTTAGGGAGGGACAAGCATCGAAGAACCCTTTCGCCTGACTCTGTTTCAGCGGGCTCACAGGAACTCCATAGACATTTCGCCATGCACCCAGATCCCCCACTCGAAATGTGTTCAGAGAAAAGCTCCGGAGCCATCCAGGCTGCTCACAGGTTCACGCCCGTGTGAGAAAAAATTAAGGATCCTGCTTAGGCAAATGTATTCTCCCACTGCCTCCAGCTCTGTTCCAAAGCTGAAATTCTACCGTAAAGGGAGGAAACATGCAATAGATCCCGACCTCATCCATATTCCGATGCTGCAAACGCAAAAGAAGATGAATAAAGAAGGGCACACATCCTGGGCTGCCAAGCCAAGATGAAAAATAACGCTGATCCTGTTTCTGGGAAACCACCCATCATGAAGAGCTTGTTTGGAAAGCAGAAGAACAGTTTCCATTTATAACCTGCTGTTTGGAGAATGGCAATTCCTCCATTCCTGTTGCACAGGTAGGGATCCCTATGCAATAAATTATAGAAAAGAGACAAATGCAGAATAATCAGGTCCAATGCCAATAGGGTACTTTGAGCTAAGAACATAGGGAAGTAAATGAGGCAGGTTTCTAGCAGCCCAGGCACCAGGCTAGAAACCGGGAGACTGCAGGTTCGAGTCCCGCCTTAGCTGGGTGACTGTAGGCCAGTCCCTCTGTCTCCGCCCAATTCACTTTACAGAGTTATTGTGATGGGAAAAATAAGGGGAGGAAGGTGTGTTAGATACGTTCGCCTCCTTGAGTTATTTGTAAAAGCAATAAAGGCAGGCTACAAATTAAATAAATACATTCTATAGGACGGTGAAGAGCAGTATTAGGGCAGTTTGCCCAGCAGGTTCCCCTCCCAATGTATGGGCCTCCAACTCTTAACTGCTACAACTAGATTACAAAAAACTACAATGGAATTAAAGCTGGATCTAAGGCGCATTTTGACACTCAAGTATAACTGGCATAATTACATACATACTTACATGCACCAGCTAACCAGCTTAAACAAAGGGAATTAAATCAGCTAAAGAAGACAAGTCCTCCTTTTTTTTTTTTCCAAACACATGGGATCTTTCTTATCAATTTTCCAAAGGAGACAAAACATTATGCAGGAATGTCTGCATGCAGAGTCTCTGTTGCATATTTGTATTCCTCCCGGAGAAGCCATGCTTAGCATGGCCCAAGCCATATTCTAAATTTCTGGGAGGGCTATAACTCAGCAACATTAGTGCAACATTTGGCATTCGTAAGGCCCCAGTTTTAACACCCAGCATTTCCACGTAAAGGTTCTTGAGTAGGAAGCACATCCTAAAGAACCAGGAACATTCAGAATGCACCATATTTTGATAAATCAATGCATAGCTTGATGCACTAGAAGGCAACTAAGTAGATCAAATATAGAATAGCAATTATTCTCCTCGGGTTGTTATTAATCATTCTGTTGGATTAGAAACTGTACCTTTTCATTGGAGGGGGAAAAAAAGCCAAACAATTAATTATCATCATTCCCCTATCTAAACTGTGAGAAGTGGTGGCAGTGAAGAAGGACATGACATGTAACCTAGATCATTATACGGGAAGAGGAAATTATAATAATCTTGCTCAATTCATGCTTAATAACTTTGAGATCTCTCTTGTTCTGTACTTAGGCAAGCAGGGCCTGGAAAGGAGACATGGCGACTACCAGCTGCGTGAAACGTACAGCGATCTTATCGCTATCACCAATTCTTCAATCGGTTTTGGTGCACCACATGCGTCATGCTTTAAAAGTTGCATTGCCATGAGTATGTTTTGATAGACAATGAACTAAAACAAGACTAGGGAAGATTTCTACCTGAAAAGCTGGAGAGCCTTTTGTAGACTTCTAAGATCTACCCAAAATAATAGTGAGTTTGGTACCATTTTAATACCTGTTTTCTATTCTGTTATAGGAAAGTAGCAATTCCACAGTGTAGGACCTGAGCCTCGAGATACATAATAGTAAATTCAATAATTTACTATACTACTTGAGTCAATGCAGCTCCAGCATTTATCTAATCTCTCAAATCCAGTCATTTCTGCATTAGGAGGGTGGCCAAATTCTGCACATGTGCGCACGCACGCACACACACACACACATGCACTCACGACACATAGAGTCAGTATTAGGGCTTTTTGCTACTCACTTAACGATGGCACGAAGATGCCCTAATATCCTTTATTTTCTACCATATCTGAAACATGATCTTCATGCTCTCCTCAGCCCATACAGAAGCAGCTTAAAATGGCTCTACATTGTTCCTATACTAAAGAGTAGGGAGTAGGAATGAATTTCCAGAGAAAAAAATGCAGACTACAGGAACCAGGAGCGCTACTCAGGTGACCCTGAGGGGACAGATAAACCTCCAAGTGCTTCAACGACCCTCTAAAAGGATGCAAATGACCAGCTGTCTGCAAGGAATATTCTTCCATTCTCCACTATCCTGTCAGAGCTGAAGAAGCTTCTTGGATATGAGAAGCGTCTTCAAAAGAAAAAACAAGAAAGTCCAGTTGCCTCCTGGAAAAAGCACCTTCGGGACAACTATGAACCTGGAGGACTGAGAAACTCTGCAGACTTTTTCCAATGCTAAAGTGGCATTTTTCTTTTAAGGAGAGAATACATTTTGCTGTGGGCACAATCTAACGTATTTCACCCTCCTTCAAGGGAGCAGGATCAACTCAATACCTCAACGTTTCAGAGTGGGGTTCAGCTCTTTGTACCCCGAGTAAAGACACTCATTCGCATAAATAACTATATTCCAGGCACTAATGCATGACAATCACGCATATAGTTACAATTGCTATTCTGCTATTTTGCAGCAAGTGTCAAATTGCTATTTTGCAACAAGTGCCAAATTGAGTTCAGCTGTTTGTACCCTGTTTGTACCACACGCTCTCTTGTAAATAAATAATTATATATTCCTTGCACTCTTGCGTGATAACTGCTCATATAGCCATAAAAAACAGATAGGCAATAAAAACCTTGTGTAAGTATTGGAACTTTTACATCAAGAATGTCTGAAGGTTTTTAGATTGTATTAACAGAGGTTTCCTTTCCAAGATGTGATTTAGATAAGAAATTATTTTTTGAAGTTCTGCCCAGTTAGCAGTATGTTTGATACTTATTTGAAGCATGATTTGAGAAGGGGAAAAAAAACCTCAGATATTAATGCATGGAAGCAGTTGAAAGTAGTTTTGGTTTTTGGATTCACTACAGATAATTTGGCCCTTCCCTTCCTGTTCCTTCAGCCAGGGAACTCATCTACATACGAAATCATATATTCAGATGGGAACAAGTTTAAGGCTGTAAGATTAAATTTAAATACAGAAATGTGACAGAAATTGTACCAGGGGAATTTCAATGGAAAAAGCATATTCAGTTCGCGTGGAACATTATACTTAGAGAGCATTGGAATAAAATGTTTTATTACTGATATATTACTATTGCTGAGATAAGTACTTCCTTTTCTGTAAAATGCTAGAAATGCAGCCAACATATTGGATCCTTCCTCCACATGTCTGCTATGTAAGTAAGCTGCCCGCAGTCACATATATGAGATGGGTGGCTATATTAATTAATCAAATAAATAAATGTCACAAAGCTCAGGCATATAGGAAATTAATTCATGGTTGAATGGAAGAAATGTTGAAATTGTAATCCTGTTGTAACCTGAGATATTTTTTTACTAAACTTCTCCAATCCCCACTTTTCTTCGAAATACACTGAGCTGGCATCATACACAATAACAACTGCAAGGATTTTGTGCACTTTTTATTATATATATATATTTATCCCCTCTATGGAAGAATGGCTAATTAAATTGTGGGAATATGCTTCTGTGTCTAGAATAACGTCATATCTAAATAGTAAATCTGCTTACTATTCAGTCTACAATCTACTCTTACTTGAAAAACCTTTTTTGGATTATAACTCTATACATGGAAATGAATCACATGCCAAATTTGGGGTTAGAATTTAAATTTTTAAATGGACCCACAGCTTACACATTTACAGTACTTTTATGTATTTATATTATGGTACCTTTTTTTTCTTCTTACGGATTTTAATTGTTAATCGTTTTTGTTGTAATGGTGTATTAGAATATATCTGTCGTGTGACATTTTCAATCTACTGGTCATTTATGATTCACTAACCCCCATAATCTGTTGCTTAATTTTTCACTTCTTTTCAATATTTCTGTTCTCTTTTACATGTATAGTTATCTCTGTTTTATCCTTTCTCTTTTGTATTGGAAAAGTAATAAAAATAACTAAAAATTGATGGTTCACGTGACTCTGAATTTTTTTCTTTTTCATTTCCTCACCATAACTGAACTAGGGCAAGGAATTCTTATATTTCTATAGTTTCTACCTTGGAACAACATTGTTGTCTGATGCCAGAATAGCATATGCTTCATGACACCATCAAGCAAGTAACATATGTAGTTTGCATCATGCTGTTTGATGCAAGTATATAAATTATATAATTTGCATGACAAGATCCTGATGCATATGTCGCAATTTGCCCCCTGTTCTGACCCAGCCTCAGCAGAAGCACGAAACAGACTCCTTGTCACAAAAAAACCTCTCTTTATTTACCTCTTGTGAATGAATGGCATTCACCCACCGAAAAGTCCAGGCAATCAGTCCTTCGAAGAGTTAACGACAGCAACCGACCTTATCAGTTCCTTGCGATAGCTCCCAGCTGAAAGTCTGCAAATTAAGTTCTGGCAAGCAGTCTCTGTGGCACGAAACACAATGGGCAGTCTTCAGAAAGATGAACTGTTGTCTCCTACGACAACCACTCCCCTTTCCTTCTATTTATTCCCCCAGCCAGGGAGGGGCCATTCAGCGTCCACCTGTGCTTTGCTTCCCGAGTCGACTCCTTGTCCTCCGTTGTTCCCCTCTCCTAACAGCTCTGTGCATACGTGTGTCTGGAACAGGCCCCAGCTGTTCTTCCTCCTCACTCATAGCAGCCTCCGAAGGCAGCTGCCTCTCCAGTGGCTGGGAAATGTCGGACAGCCCTGGCTCTATCTCTGCGTTCGACACAGAGCATCCATCAGAGCCTTCCCCAGATTCCAGAAATGGCCCAAGTTCCTCCCCAACCTCCTCATCGTCCGATTCTGCCGCCAGCTCTGTTGGCAGCTGGCAGGCCACAACACCCTCTTCCTGCTCCCTACCAACACCTGTGGTGTATTTCCACCTCATCCTGTTGCACAATGTCTCAAAATCAACACAAATGATTCCAAGGAGTACAGACTTTGTTCAGTAATGTGTACTTTGGAGGGGGCTAGGAGCTTATAAAGCAAATTAAAGACAAATGAAACTATTTTAACATGCCATGAAACATCTCCAAGCATCTTTTCCTGTGAATTGATGAACAAAAAAAGAATAAAATATAATCGGCTGATACGTTACCTTCTTAACATTAACAATACGGTTATTGTTAATGGGTGCTCCATCACGGGAGTTTTTCAAGAAAAAAAAAATGACAACCATTTCCCCAGAATGATGTAAGGACTCCTTGGGCAGGGGGTTGGACTAGAAGACCTCCAAGATCCCTTCTGGCCCTATCATTCTTTCATACAATAAGGCAACACAGAGCCTCAACTGAATTCATTCTCCCCCCCACGCCCATCATATAGCAATATTGCCAAGTGCTTATCAGAGCAAATTAGTATTAACTTCCTCCAATTCTTGCTTTATAGGAAATCCCACTTTTAAACAGTGTTTATCACTGCCAAAACATCAATATTTTGCTGTGCCTGGAAGAGTCTGTCTCATCCCGTTTCACAGCTACTGGAACCTACCTACATGAAAAGGGATCAAAATGTATGATTGCCAAAGGAGATAAGCAACCCGCCAATAAGACCATTACAGAAACACCGGTTCTGTGACGCGCGTACACACACACACACACACACACACACTTTTTTTTCTTTTCTAAAATAGGTAGGGGATTTGTAATTCTGCAGGAAAATGAGGGGGGGCAGAATGAAGACGCTTTGCTGCCCGGAGATGATGGCTTCTATGACAATCTTCAATCTTCTCTAAAAGGATGAAGGGCTGTTAGCTTCCTATGAGCACGGTAGACTTGCAGACAAGACAACACACCCATTCCTGTGTGGTGGAGAAAATAAATCTACCAAACACAATGAAGACTGGACCTCATCTTTTGGACATGAGCAGAGTCAAAACCCCGTTCATCTTCTTGCCTAGTCCCATCGGACCCAAAATGACCCCGGCTGCCATAGACATAGTCTCCTGTAATCCCATGTAAACCAAAGAATAGAAGTCTTCCCCCACTACTCACAATAAAGCACAAGGATGCTGCAAATGTCTATCAAGTGTCCACAGTGCGGTCACATGACTGTGGGGATGGGAGAACCATCGGGATTTCAATTCCAGATTGCAACTCCTCTTTTTTGGGTTGGCTGTAACATCAAGCAGTCACTAAGTGTAAGCATCATTTTTAAAAGCCATGGTCTTGCCTTAATCTCATCTTTAGTCCGTGAGCAAGATGGACTTTGATTTTCTTTAATTGTATCGCCATTAAGTAATATTTTCTCCCTTCTTCTGACACCCTCTAAGTAAAGCCTCCAAGCATATAAAATCTGCTGGACTTTGTCATCATTGACCTGGAAGGACACAGAGGAGTGCAATGTCGAAAATCATGAGTAATAAAGGAAGGATGGCATATCCTGTGTCACGCCAGGATAGTTTTCTGCCAACTCAGGCATGAGTGGGTAGTACTTTAACCCAGTAATTAAGGAAAGGCTGTAAGTTTATTGACTTGACTTTCTTCATTACCCCATTTCCAACTATTTATTTAACCACCAGTATCAGATAGAATAAGACAAGACAAAAACAATGGATGGAAACTAATCAAAGAGTGAAGCAATCTAGAACTAAGGAGAAATTTCTTGAGACTGAGAACAATTACTCAATGGAACAACTTGCCTCCAGACGTTGTGAGTGTTCCAACGCTGGAGGTTTTTAAGAAGAGATTGGATAACCATTTGTCTGAAATGGTATAAGGTTTCCTGCCTAAGCAGGGGGTTGGACTAGAAGACCTCCAAGGTCCCTTCCAACTTTGTTGTTCCATTCTATTCTACTCTATTCTACTGTATTCTATTGAGCTACAAAGTCAATCAGACCTATCGACTGATTGATTATGTGCCATCAATTTGTGATCAACTCTTAGCATCACACTGAGATTTTATGAACCTAGCCCTTCAGGTCTTCATGCCTTCAACAGTACACCCATCACTGCTGTAGTCATGTCCATCTCCCCTTGCTGCTGGTTATCCTTTTGTTCTCTTTCCTTCCACTTTTCCCAGATTTTACAGCATAGTCTTCTCTAGAGAGTTGCCCCATCATACTTTTCAGGCTATATTCACGCGAATATTAGGAGGAGAAACATTCAAAGCCAAATCCTGTTTCCAGACCTGACTCCCATCGTTTTTTTTTAATTGTGAGCCTGATATCCACATCCTTCCTCCAAACCACTCGAACCCATTTACACGTTTTCTGAAGTTTTGACTTCATTCTATTGCTTTCTGGCAGCACCATCTTAATTTATTTTGGCTCCCTGCTTTTTCATCTATTTAATATTTGTATGGCTGCCAATCTTAAACACAACTCAGGGCAGTTTACTGTTCCATAACTATTTAAAAAAAACCCTATAAAGTAACTATTTAAAAGTTCACATCTCAATAGCTACAAATTTATAAACCATCAAATAAAAAAAACAAAAATCTGGTGGTTCAGATATTATATAACATATCTTCCAAAAATACCCTACTGCTATATGCCAATCTGTAAAATTATGCTTATTCTTGGCACTTGATTGGTTAAAATTGCATTGCCATTCTCTACACATGTAACGTATGAAATGATACCATCACACTGATCACATTTTACCTGGTATATGGGCACATATTTACATGTAAAATAATTTCTTAAATCCTACATTCTTTCCTTTTTCATTCAATATAAACCAAATTGCCTGTTTTCTTCCTTTCTTTTAGACATCGTTGCTTTTTCTCTCAGCTCAAAAATATTCATGTAGCGTAGGCAATCTTGTACAATTATCTACCTGGAGATAAGAATATTTCTGCTTTAACCTCATTATTTTAGAGTTTGTTTTGGGACTCCCTAAAATCTGCAAACCTAACTTAAAATCGTATGTAAAGAAAAATACCCTAAATAATTATAGTTTTTAAAATTGTTCATCTATCGACAGATCCAAGCTCCTACTTTTAGTATTCCCTAGACAATTCATGACTTTTCCTTCATAAAATACTTTCTGGGGGGAAAAAAAACTTATCCAATAAAAGACACCAAACTCAAGTAACACATATCATAATCAAATCTCAGGTTACATTATTTAGTTAAATTAAAAAATATATATTCTATTACCTTCACAAGGGGAATCAGATAATATTACCATTTGTCACCTATGCTATCTCTATTTTCAAAGTGTAGATGTCCATCTCCCAGCACTTCTGAGAGACAATCAAAAAGTTACATCCCCAAATATGCTTCAATATTAAATTATCCTGCAAGTTTCTTTTTAGAGAACTTCTGTACATGACTAAGAGGTATTACAAAAGCATGAGCAAGCACAATGGAAATGAATCAGCAGTTTTCAGTCTTTTCCGTTCCGTTTACATGCTTTGAATTACTATTACATCAGTAACAGGGGCAAAGTTCATTTTCCTCAGAGACACCCACAACTATTCTGAAAAGATTTTCAATCTCATCAGAGTTCATTCAGAATGTCTTTTTTTAAAACATCTCTTCATGCTTCTGGTCTTCCTTTTTTCCCATGGTATCAGGAGCAATTTTGCTTTATTTAAATTTCATGCAACTCAGTTCAGAAGTCTGTTGTGAAGGCTGATCAAATTGTATTTAACAAACCTTAAACTCTTTAATGTTTCCTTCTATGTCTTTTAAACTGATCCATGGGGTACTTTACTTACCATATCTATCTCAGTTTTAACCGAACCAAACATAATAATACAGTCCCTGGATTAAGTACAAGTTCCATTCCTAAATCTGTCTTTAACTTGAATGTATATGTAAGTCGGGACTTGTATTTACAAACAGACCGCCTATTACTAAAAATGGCTGATGTCTTTGTCCTTCTCAAGCCAGAAAACTGCTGAAGCCATGTAATGCTTTCAGAACTGGATATATATTAAAAACACAGAGTTTCAGGAATTCAGAATAACTAAATAACAGAGTTGGAAAGGACTGTGGAGGTCTTCTAGTCCAACCCCCTGCTTAGGCAGAAACCCTATACTATTTAAGACAAATGGTTATCCAATCTCTTCTTTAAAACTTCCAGTGTTGGAGCATTTCCAACTTCTGGAGGCAAGTTGTTCCACCGATTAATTGTTCTCACTGTCAGGAAATTTCTCCTTAGTTCTAGGTTGCTTCTCTCCTTGATGAGTTTCCATCCATTGCTTCTTCTCCTGCCCTCAGGTGCTTTGGAGAATAGCTTGACCCCACTCTTCTTTGGGGCATTCCCTCAAATATTGGAAAGCCTAATGAAGATAAAGGTCTGAAAAATTAGGAATTCTGGGAATTTGGATTTGCATTTGGGGTACCCAAATTGAGGACGGATCTCTAATCCATGCCAGTGGAGACATAACTGTATCTCTGAACAATTTTTTGTTAGGGGGTGACAAGAAATACTGTGATGAAAACATATTTTATCACAAAAGAGTGATTGCTACGGACATGCCATTTTACCATTAAGCCTTATGCTGACTTTCCCAGACTCAACAGCGATTATCACTAATTTGCAAAAGTATACAAAGTTGCACAAAAGTTGACGTCAATTACTTATTTTCAACTAAAGTGGGTGCTACATTGACCTTCAACTGCATGCAAATATTAAGCAGGTTATAATGTTATGCTGTACTAGAGATCTCTTAGCTTTTCTATGCCCTTTTTTTTCCAGATTGATACTGGGAAAAAACTGATCTAGATGCTTTTCTCAGGGTGATTTTTCTTTACTTGGCCCTCTGATAAATCTAAAATTGATATCTAGCACCGTATATTGCTTTTATACGACCATAAACTCTTTTATACGTCGACCTGGCTACATTCATGCCGCATCCTAAACCTAAACCATAATGTGATGTATTGCAACATAAAAATGCAGTTATTGTTTTATATGACAGTTAAAACAAAACATGGTTTAATAGCACGTGGATCCACTCATCCCAGAAATATTAACAATATTTCTGGGATCTATGCATCCCAGAAATATTGACAAGTCAGGGTGATGCAGTTAGTGTGCCGATCTAGAGTCTCAAATTCACCTATCTTTGGGCTACTCAACATCTTCCATTCTAACCTATCATAGTTGTTACCAAGCTTAGAACTATTTATGTTCATTGATTTCCTTGTTGGAGAATGTCACAACAGTCTTATCTCTTTCAATGAAGGAACAACATAAAAGTGGTGCGGTGGCCTAGAGGTAGAGCTCTCGCCTCACAATCAGGAGACTGTGAGTTCGATCCTAGGTAGAGGCAGATATTTATCTCTCTGGGCACGATGAGAATATATCTGCTGAACGAAACTCCGCGTTGGAGATAGGAAGGGCATCCGGCCAGTAAACACTCAGCTCCATTCAGTTGCCCAGACTCCACCCCGCAGAGGATTATGGGGTCATTAAAAGAGGATGATGATGATGAATGAAGGAGCAACATACTTCTTGGGCCAGTAAAAGATCTGCCATGACCATCTTACAATAATAAAAAAAAAAATAGTGGTGATTTAATAATCTGCTGATAATAAAACAGTAGTAATAGGAAATACATATCCCTTTAGTTAACGGGAAAGCAGATGAAACTACAGGATGTTCATTTACAATCAATAGGTTCAAATACTGCTGCTTACTGAATGCGTATCCTTTTCCCTTTGAGCATTTTCAATCATCTGTTCATTCAGGGTAAAAAAAAATAAATCTGCTAATTGCACTCCACATGAATATTCTAAGCCAAGTAAAGATATTGTAAGGCCCTCGAACACTAAATCCTTACATATACACCATTTTAAAGAAAAGCAGGGAGACGTATCTGTTATGCTCAAATAAAGCTGCTCAGGCAATTTTCAAACAAGCATTCAGTTGGATCAATAGCTTGAAATTGAATAGAACAATGCTTCTTTACCGCCTTATAGAATTTTCAAAAGATGCTAGTTACGTACACCCAGTTCCTCAGGATTCACCACTGGGATATATTGCCTTATGTTTTCTTTTCTTTCTTTCTTTTTTCTTTTTGTCTTGTTTCCTCTTAAAACTCTGAAAGAAAACCAGGAGGTGAGGTGGAGAAATGCCAATGAAAACAAATAGAGTTTTGTTTTTTTCCCCCAAGATAGAATAAAACCGAATACCGTAGGGTGTATAGAGAAGTTATAATATATATCACAATACTGTTACGGAATTGTTTGTAAACCTAGGATCTCAGTTTTGGAAACAAATAAATATAGACTATCATCATTACAATCTAGTAAATGTAGGGTTCTTGGCGATTCCTTGATTAGACTATTTTTACGCTTAGCTTCTTTTGTCTGTGTTGGTAGTTCATTGATTGGGGTCTATGACTGTAATAAATTGATTGATTGATTGATCGGGGTATTGTTTATTCTTGATTGTTTATTGTTTATTCTTGATCGTTGGTTTTGTATTAATCTTGGTTTTCACCACATCAACCGATACTTGATGATGTTGCTTAGTTTGGTAATGAAACGCCTGCAAGAAAGCTACCAAGCTCAGAGAGCACCACAGTTCAACATGGCCTGCAAAGATTATCTTGTTTAGATCTACTAAATATTTTTGTTTCCTAGTTCATCCCACACAAACCCACGCACGAAATATTGCAGCATAGAAGGCCCTGAATCATGGTTTCTTAAGCCACGTTTCATTTAGCCATAGTTTGAAGAACAAGCCACAACGAATTGAATCCATACAACACACCGAGCCACACACAAGCAAGCATTCTGCTTTTTTTAGGTTTGCAAGCTGCTTAAAGTTTCACCTTTCCTTCACAGCAGTTGCTCAAAATTCGGGAACTGTTAATGGAATGAAAGAATGTACTCCTAAAACTGACAAACCAGTTACGGTTTCGATGTAGACAAATTCTATGGAAGCATCTCTAAGTTACTTCACCATTCAACCAGTGGAAACTCACCGGTTTTATTCCTTCTCTTGCAGATTCAAAAGCTTGGATCTTCCTTCCCGCATCCCAGAAATATTGACAATCTGTTCTCTTTTGCTTTACTTTTTCTCCACTCTTACCATGACAAACAACTGACAATTGAAAGGATACATTTCTTATTCCCAATTCCCTTGGATTAGACATTACCATGCTCTCCACTTGTGCACATCAAGCAGAATAGCATAAATCACTCCCCCCCCCCGGAAAACTCCAATCTCTGATGCTTTAGGAAAATATAGCGGACCTATGCTGGGTCTGTTATCTTTTGGGGTGTAAAATGAGCAATGGTTAAATGCCCTAAGAGTGCATTATTTCCTCCTATTGATAGAAAAGTGAGAAAGTGAGATTCCTCCCTCCCTCCCTCC
>JANHFL010004065.1:6976-21118 GCA_032468155.1 Oxyrhabdium leporinum | reverse complement strand
ACATCCGCATTGTTTTAAACAGAAGCTGTGAACCGCCCCGAGTCTTCGGAATGGGGCGGTATATAAATACAAAAATACAAAAATAAATAAAAAATAACTAACATAGTTACTTTGTATGTTAATTTATTTTCTCTCTTTTAAAATGATGTTCAGGTTTATTAGCTTGTGACATTCCTAAACTGATAAACAGGATGGAGACTGGCTCCAGATAAAAAAAAAGTTTGTTAGTACAAATTGGGGTCTGGTTTATCTCTTTTGTGAACTCCAAACAACCTTTTTCCTCACAATGTATGGCCCATTTCATGTCAGACCTCATTTTAACAAACACGTGATATTATGGGATGCAAATATGCAACATGTTTGACAACATGTGACTGATTTCCTATGCAAAGGGGAGGTTATTTTTATCCTGTCCAATCATCTTTTTTCTTGCATTTTCTTTGTTGTGTTAATTATAAAAAGGAATGTAACATTGGACTCGTGGTTGTCTCTCTCATTTTGCATAGAGAAATCCCACTTTATCAGGGTACCCTAATAAACTGCTTTTAAATGATCTTCCGACTCAGTTGCTTAATGGGAAGGTAAATCAAAGCAGAACCTAGGGCCAGATTTGACTATCAATTCTCACTGGCTCAAGGTTGACTCAGCCTTCCATCCTTCCGAGGTCGATAAAATGTGGATCCAGGTTGTTGGGAGCAATAGGCTGACTCTGTAAATTGCTTGAGAAGGCTGTAAAGCTCTGTAAAGTGGTATATAAGTCTAAGTGCTATTACTATTGCTAATTGTAGCAATCAGCAACTTTTCCTTAGTTAGAGGCCATCTTGGACACAAATGCCACAATAGGTTGGGTAGAGATATAAAAGGAAGGGAGCTTCCTGATTCACCTGGAGAGAGGAAGATGGATTAATTACCATTCGTCCTGGAGCTTCTCAAAAATTATCAAACCATAGAGTTGAAAGGGACTGGTGGCTAGCTAGTTCAACCCTCATCTCAGTGGAGCAGTTTTCTTGGGTCCCTCATTTCAAAATGGCGCTGCCAGTCTTAGACAACTACGATTGGAAGGACAATTAGGAGATGCAAAGAATCCTAAATTGGTGTTAGCATACCTACTTACTACAGGTATAAGAGATCCAAGTGTTACCTTTAAAGGAGAATATTTGTAGCTCAGGGTTGAAATGAGGCATCCTTGGTGCTCTGTGAGTTTGGTTGCTTTCTTGCAGATGTTTCACTACCCAAACTAGATAACATCATCAGTGCTAGTAAAGGAGTGGGTTTGCTCTTTACTATTGAGGAAGCAAACTCCACTCCTTGCCAGCACTGATGATGTTACCTAGTTTGGGTAGTGAAACATCTGCAAGAAAACAACCAAACTCACAGAGCACCAAGGACGCCTCATTTCAACCCTGAGCTACAAATATTCTCCTTTATAGGTAACACTTGGATCTCTTATACCTGTAGTATAACCAAGCTCAGAGAGCGCCAAGGACCCCTCAGATCCAAGTGTGGCCAGGGGGCTGAGTTGTTGGACAAAGGCTAGTTTAAATTCACCCATAGCCATGGTAGCTGACTGAGTAACTTTGTGCCAGTCACTCACTCTCACCGCAACTGACCTCACACAGGGATTAAAAAAACAAACAAACAGGAAGGAGCACTATCTATTTACTAAACAGATGTATATGGCTGCGCAACTCACGTATTTTGACTCCAAGAGCCTTACAACTTTAACATTTTCCCAGTGTAAAACAACCATAAACATCCCACCTGTGGCAACTCTGCTCTGCTCTGCTCTGCTCTTCCCTCCTCAAGGAAAGCCAGGATATGAATCTAATATACATTAAATATTACCTTGTCTAGCACAGCTTTCTACCAAGACTGTCCTCTGATTTTCCTTGCAAGGGCCCTTCAAAGCTTTGAGGTGAGTGGGAATAACGGACAGCACTGCAACCCTTACTAGAGTCCTTGGCTGCCATTCTGATTTCACTGTGGAAATGATCTCTGGGTGTTGCTTACCGTAAGGTCTGTGAAAGACTCTGGGGAGACTCTGAAAAGAACAGATGGGAGGAATAAATGTCAACAACCAAGAGCTGAGAGGATAGTCCGTTGGCCGCTTATCTATAAACAACTTAGCCTAGGGAAAAACGGAATAACAGAGTTGGAAGGGACCTTGGAGGTCTTCTAGTCCAACCCGCTGCTCAAGCAGGAAACCTCCTACCATTTCAGACAAGCTGTCCAACCTCTTCTTGAAAACCTCCAGCGATGAAGCACCCACAACTTCTGAAGGCAAAATGTTCCATTGGTTAATTGTTCTCACTGTCAGGCAATTCCTCCTTATTTCTAGGTTGGCTCTCTCCTTCATCAGTTGCCATCTTGTCCTGCAACAGCAACAACAGCAAAAAAAACCTGGGCTAAAGTGTTTTAAAGCATTCAAAATGGCTCTCACTGTAAGTGAAGAGGGAGAAATCCTTTCAGTTTCAAGATGCCGTTCCCCCCCACACCCCAGACTAGCATTTATTTGTTTGTTTATTTGATTTTTATCCTGCATCTTTTTATTATTTCACAAGTAACTCGAGGCAGCAAATATACTTAATACTCCGTCCTTCTCTTATTTTCTCCACAACAACAACAACCCTGTGAGGTGGGTTGGGCTGAGAGCAACTGGCCCAAAGTCACCCAGCCGGTTTTCGTGGCTGGGATTAGAACTCACAGTATCCTGGTTGTTCGGCCAGCACCTTACCCACTGCACCAAACTGGCTGATTGGTGGATGGATGGACTTGTTGATTATTTCTATAATGAAGCAATCAATGGAGTTCTAATCCCACCTTGCTATCAAAGGGCTGTTTTGCTAGCCAAAATATCATCTCTCACATTTTGTTGGAGGAAAAAGCGGTGCTAGTCTACAGTGGCAAAGAACCGGAAGGAATACAGTTGGTATATTTTCTAATTAACAAATGTTATTAAAAGACAAAATAGTTGATTATTTTTGGGGGGGATCACATCTCGCAAGAACAACACCATACACCTCTCATAACACAAAAGAATAGGACTCCAATCGGCCGTTTCTTCTATCTGTAAATGTTAGAAAAGCATTTCTTTGCAAAGATCAGCGGTAGCCCCTAGCGGCTTACGGTGGTACTTCAGTTGATCCTGATCTGGTTACATGTACTAGCCAGCGTGACAGATTTGGCCAGGATTGTTATAGATCCATATTTGTAAGAGAAATAGGCGTCTCTGAAATATTTTTAAATATTCATATGGTACTTCTGTTAGACCGTGTTGCTTTTAATGGATTGACATTTTTATTTCTCTAAGTATGCTATTTTTTAACATTTGTATTCTGTATACAGGTGACATACTGAGAGCTATTAGCCCGGTGTTTATCAGCCTTAGCAAATTCAAAATGTGTGGATTTCAAATCCCAGAATTCTCAGAGTTGGATAACCACAACTGGAACTAATCAAATCCCTAAGGAATCTTTTCCTGGAATCCAGACGGAATAGACAATACAATCTGCAGGGAACAACGAGTAAATATAAGAGCTTTGCTCTAAATTGAAATTACTGCAGGTAGCGTTCGACTTACAAGCTTTTGTTTAGTGACCATTTGAAATTATGATGGCCCTGAAAAAAGTTATTTATGACCATTTTTCACACTTACAACCATTGCTGTATCCCTCTGGTCATGCGATCAAAATTCAGACATTTGGCAACTGGTTCATATTTATGACAGCTGCATGATCTCCTTTTGTGACCTTCTGATAAACAGAGTCAGTGAGGAAGCCAGAATCACTTAACAACTGTGGGAGCATTAACGGTAAGGCACACCTTCCTTGACCCCCATATCTTGCGCTATTAAATAGCTTACTTGTCAAACAGTGACTTCCTTGACTAAAACCTTCAAGATGCACCGAAAGCCAATTTCTGGTAGAAGATTTAAACCTCATAGAATAACATCTGGCTACTTTCATCTGAACAGTTCCAAGTAGCATGAAACTGATTATATAATGCTTGTCCCTCAGTGGTCAACGTAAGTCAAAGCATCTGGAAAAGGCCTTAAGGCAGCCCTCAAGAGACATGATATTTCTAGAGAGGCAATTCAGTAATGTTTTGAAGCATTCCTCAAATGTGAGTTCAGTATTGCCAAGTAATCATAGGCCAGATTGGTTGTTGATGCCCAGAGCTTCCTCTAACTACAGTTTAGCAGAACAGCATTAAACAAATATGTGTTTGAAGGCTGCACACATCAGAGGCTGGGGGAATTCTGGGAGCTGAAGTCCACACATGTTAATGTGGGTGTTGTTGAGAAACACTAATCTAGACTGACAGCACAAGATTGCAAGAGTATTGAGCCATCCAGGAGTAATGAAGGCAGAAGGTGCCAGTAAGATGCCAGCCAGAGATATATATTTTTTCTGTGTTCACACCTCAGGCTGTGGACACTTGACTCATCTCAGTCAGTGACCTTGGTTGTTTAACTCCAAGACTAGTGAATGTGGGTTGCTTACTTTGATTCTAAGATGGAAACTTATCCTGCTATTCTTGGTGTGGTTTTTTTGTTTTTTGTTTTACTTTTGGAGGGGACTTTTAACTTTTGCAGTTTGGTAATCTTATGAGCAAAGTGTCAGCTGCCTCGATGGAATATTTTGGCCCCGGGCAACACTCTGTGTTTGGCATGAAGTTTGAAAGGGGGCAGGACCTGCAGGAAAAGCTCTGATTGGTAAAGAGAAACACACACCTCCTGGGGGATAACTGAATGGTGTTGACAGTAAGGCAGCTGTCTCTTCTGCTGCCAGTTTTGTGACTGGGCTGTGTGAGGCTGTTCTGGCTCTTTTCCAGTTGGGCTGTTGTATGACCAACCTAGAAAGAATCTTTTGAAAAGATTGCAAAATATTGGCCATTCCTTAGAAAGAGGGAACCATAGCATCTGTTTCAACTTCTTTGTAAATGAAATGATTTTCTTTTTTCTTTTATCCAGACTTTCATTACCAATGTGTCCTCAAGAAGTGAATCCAGTAATTTAAGCAGAGGGCTATTGAAGAAGGAATTTTCTATTCTTCAATCGCCCAGCTCTCTTGTTGAATTTTACAGAGAATCCAAGTAGTTGGGAATTAATCTCATCCTGCCTTTGAATTGCTGGAGCCTGCTTATCAGGAAGCATTGGCTGAAATTGGTGCGTGGCTGTTTCTGATGCATATTTACCAGCCAAGTCAGAAATGTTATTGTAACGAGAACATTCTGTCTAGAAGGACCTGAGATAAAAAAAAGTGTGTAACAAGATGGGCAGGTGCTTCTCCACCTGTGTGACAGTCAATGCCAGCCAGCATTTTAAAAGCGATTTGAGTTTTATATCTGGGTCAGAGCACCTGTCATTAAAGAGGGCGTGTCTTGGCTATCAATCCAAGAACCTGAATTTAGCAATGAAGATTAGCCTATTTAGTTTCTCTCTCCAAATTGGGGTTAAAGTGACATGCTACTTCAATTATTAATTTGACAGGCTCTTCCAACTGCTCCCTAGGGAAAGCCCTGGCAAGAGTTTACAAATAAGAATCACATCTAACATGGTTGATTGCTCTCAAAGTTTGCCATGGAGGAGATCCAATTTTGCATTGCCTGACCTCTTTGACATAATGTGTGCCATTCCTATCTCGTGCCAACATCTTCCACTTCATTAATTCACTTGTCTGAATTTTTGCAGCTACCGATAGCTATTTCTCCATTGTATATGTTGCAAGCAAACATGTAGACAGAGCTGCCTTTGCCATTCAACATAAGGCTTACATTTTCCACATTAAAAATAGAGACATGAAATGGACCTGCTGGAAGAGGGAATGAGTAATACCATGCTGTCACTGAGCTTCCCTTTCAAGGATTTCAATTTCAATACAAAGGAGATGGATGGCATCTCATTCATGGCTGGTTCCATTTGGATTCCTCCTTCCAATCGCTGATTTTATCAATGCAATACAAGAACCTAGTTCACACCATAATATAATGTGTTTTGCTTGGGTTGAGTGTAAACTTAACTATTGTGGTTTGCCAATTAGGGTAACAACGTAGCATGTGAGCATTCCCAAAGGCGGACCCAATATAATAAATCATATTATTTGGCTACCAAACCTAGCACTCTCTATTCAGGCTGGGAACCTTTTTAATTGGAGATCCAATTAACCTCTGTATAGAAAGCACACACTCCGTCAAATTACATCCTTCTCCATTGACAAAGCAACTTGAAATGTCTGCCTTAAGTTCCCACCCAGCAGGGCAATCAATCTCAGATGTGTCGAGAACCATGGTGGCGCAGTGGTTAGAATGCAGTATTGCAGGCTAACTCTGCATTCTACTGCCAGCAGTTCGATCCTCACTGGCTCAAGGTTGACTCAGCCTTCCATCCTTCCGAGGTCGGTAAATTAAGGACCCAGATTGTTGGGGGCAATATGCTGACTCTGTACACCGTTTAGAGTGGGCTGTAAAGCACTGCGAAGTGGTATATAAGTGTAAGTGCTCTTGCCATAATACCAGGGCATAAATGTGACCCCTTACTGGTTGACTATTTCCAGGAAAGGTTTCTATTGCACCATTATTCTGTCTCACATATTCAAATTCACAAGCAAGTAGGAGTCCAAAGTCATCCATTAGAACCCTCTTGTGTTATACCCCTCCTACTTCCCCCCCCCTCCAAAAAAAATACTGGCTGGGAATATCTGGGGAATGCTAGATTTTGGGGATTAAGTTCTTGGATAGGAAGATGCAGAGTGTCTACATTTGATAAATACATTTTATGAAAACCTATGCAGCTGAAGAGGAAAGAAAAAGAAAGACAGCACTAGGGAGCAAGCTCTTTATTTCAAACATTTTCAGCCTTCCATTTGCTCCATGACAAATATACAGTTGTAAAATAAACCAGTGAAAATGAAATAACAAGCCAGTCATCTTTACACTTGTTCAAAATATGTACATATTTTACAACAATATCTGGTATTTTGGACAGTCTTGGCCTTCAACCCAAACAATAAATGGTGATGAAAAGCGACCAAAGACATAAGGTGTCATGCAAGAAAGAGGGCATGAACAAAGCTCTTTGCTTTGCATCATTAAAGCAGTTGTATCTTTTGCAAGGCCTGTGCAGCTCCTTTGGAAATTGTTTCCAGGGGTGATGTGTACAAGAACACGCACTGCAACTTTGCTTCACTGGAAATAAAACCGAAAGGAAGCATATCGTACCAACAAAAGAATAAATAAGCATAAGAAATAAGCATATTCTCATAAACATTTGTGCGACTTTCACCACAATCATCATTTCCCATCTTACATCCTACAGAAATACAGCAGCTAAAACCCACACGTATCTTACACCATGAACTTCAACACCTCTCCCAGGAATCTGGATTGCCAAGTGTACATTTTCACATGCTTCCTAAAACAGAAATTCACAGTGATTTCAAGACGCGCACTTTAGATTTTATTTTTTTTTAAAGTAATTTTGATGTGCCAGGTTTTGCCAAACCTTTCTAGTTATTCAGGAACAGTAATCCTTTCCTAACCATTATTTGCTTCCTTCTGTGTAGGAGGCACTGCAGCTTAATAACCTTGGGAAACTTTCCCTACAGTACGTTTGATGTGGTGAGAAAATTTTGTTTGGGTTCAATAAACCGAGTGTCAGAACAAATCTAAACTTCCTTTCCTAAATCGCAGCCAGTTTGCCTGCTCCTTTTCCCAAATGGATGCTTATGCAACTTAAATATGCTGGAACTGAAGAATGTAAACACATGGTGACTTTCAATTGGCCATCTGATACCAAACACACCTTGAATGAACCAGTGATAGCACACTGACTTCACAGGTAAACCAGCCACGCAGGTAAACCATCCAAACAATTGGTAGTTCTATCGATACCACCCTCCAGTTTCTCCTGTTCACAAAGGACTTCAATTCCACGTCTACTGAATAGTCACCAGATCCATAAGGGTTGCAGGGTAATAAATGTCTTCAACCTGTAATATTCTAAGCTGGATGGGGGCAACTATTCCTGTAACTCAGTTGTTTGATAAACCTCTTTTGCAATCACAGGAAGCAAACAATTGCGTCTTCCAAGCCGGGATTTCTTGTAGCTAAAAAGGGCTGCAATTAGCTTAGTGCCTTGATGCTTTCAATCACAACCTAAAATAATTTCTTCGAAAGGTTTATGATTTTTTTTCCTAACCAGACAATTTCAGATTTAAGTTATACAATACAGTGACCTATACACACATCTCCTTTTAATATATTGTGCCTTTAAATATATATATTAAGATTACATTTATGAATTTCCTGATTGAGATCCCCTTTATTTCTAGATTTATGAACGCCAAAGGAGATAATCTGTACGTCCTTGTGTTTATTGCTGTAATTTTTAAAAAAAAAATCAGCTGAAGAATATCTAGGATAGGATAACTAAGATTAGAGCAGGACCGGGGAGATAATTTAACTCCTTTCTATTGTGCTCTGGAGCAAAATTCCATTTTTCTGAAAATGGCATGTACTTTGTGGATATAGGGCAATAATGAAGGAAAAACATATTTGCTTTCTCTGCCTTCGGTATTTATTAGCTTCCTTTTCTTTTATGAGCTGCTGCTATTGAGTGGGGTTTTTTTTTCCTGTAAAAGAAAGAAGCTGAATCATGGCCAAAACTGCTTCTTTACCTGGAAGTCCATTTTATTTGCTTCATATATTTATATTACATAATGGTGATAATTCTGATTGCATGCCTGTTTTAGCCCACGGAAGAGATGGTGTTTTTATTGTAGCAAACGAGAACAAAACAAAACCTCTTTTAAAAAAAAATAACAACTCAGGAAGAACAAAATGTTTTTAACATCAATACACTACTTTAGCGTCTTAAATGATAGCAACCAGTAAAAGGTATACAATTGCTAAACGTAACTTTTAAAGTCTATGTAATCATATTATAGAAATTGTGCATATGGAATACAAATAAAAATTTACAGCAGACAAAAACAGAACAACACCGGGGCACTGTCTGCAAAGTCTTTCACAAGTTGAAAGGATCGGTTACGAACAGGCAAATGTTACAGAGGCAGCGTCGGAATGATTGACACCAAAGTGGTTTTTGGTGCTAGAGGCTTAGATGTGCAGTTGTGTAAGTCCATCGTTCACATTGTGACCAGGATTCAACTAAACGGCTCAGCACTATTATTCCTAGATGTGAAGTAACTCTGTGCAGGGGAAGGCGAGTATTGCATTTTTATTTAATATTATTTCCCTTTTAGTCCAAGGAAATGCTCCCATATGCTGCTTTATACTTGGGAGTCGTAGGCATCGATCAGAAGTCACAACATCATTATGAAGGGCATCGTAACACCATCCTACAACAACGTTATGTTATTTGTATCTGTTCCTGGATTGATGCCAATCACATTCGTCCAATGAGGTCATGACAAAGGTTTCCTCATTTGCTCTCTCAAGGATATCAGGAGGCCTCTTGCTTTCTCACACCTTGTACGTACAAACGTATTAATAGGGACTGGAAATTCAGTATCCAGCAGTAATATAACACAACCTATGTAGGTGGCGCTGGCCTAAATTAGGGGTGTTTTCAAGATTCATTGGGTTTTTCCACCCCAAAGACTGGAAGCATCTAATCTCATGAGGCTGCAGTTTTTTTGCTTGGCAAGAATGTGTGATATTTCAGCACTATCATGAGATCTCACCGTTGAGACAAACAATTTCAGATTTACAAATAATAGATTTTTAACACCAGTACTTCTGCTTTCTTGACCACCTGATATTTTCAGGTGGATAATGAAACACCTGAAATTCCCAATCAGGTGGGTATTATCAGTGCTCTCCCCCTCCCCCAGCATCTAAAGGGCAGAAAGTTGGAGAAAGCTCCCCAGAGGAATTGAGAGACACCTGTGCCATGAAATTAACCTTGCTTTTTACTTCAATTACTGTAGTCCTGCTGAAAAACACACAGATTTGTTCCTTACACAGCTGGATTTTAAAATGCGGAGGAACAGAATCTTTTGAAAATATATTACTAGCCTCTCTGAAATGACTTTAATTTCCCTCCAATTTTTACTTTAGATAAAAGTTGGGGACAATTCTAAGCAGACTTTTAGACTACATTCTTTCAATAACCAGAACCTAGAAAACCGAGTGGGTTTGCTCATCTCCTTGTCAACTGTGAAACAAACCAAAATAATCTCATCACAAAAATTAATTGCGTTAAAGCTGTGCATTAATACTTAGAAAAGGAATTTAACAGTAGCCAACATGGGACATGTTTTGAAAAGGAGGGGTTTCAGCACTGGCCCCTTTAAAGAAAAACAAAAACAGAATTCATTTGATTTTTTTTAGAACGCATACTAACACAGCATATCCTGGCAAGTACTGTTTCAAGAGCTATAGTGCAGCTCGAGTCATACATTAGACAAAATGCAGATATTTAACCAAGTGTACAACTCTCTCTCTCTCTCTCTCTGCTTTTCAAAAAAAAGGGGGGACATCAGTACAGGAAGTGCACAGTTATATCTCTGCCTCTGGACTCCACAATCCTGAGACTTATCAGTCCTGAGACCAAAGTGCTGCTTTTTAGAGTTGAACTATTCTAACCCCGATCTGACAGTGATGGTGACCTAGCAATGAAATCCACCTCTCAATTCTCCACCCTTCTAGACCCTTCCTTTTAGACGGGATGGAATAGCGAAGGAGATAAAAATGCTCTTTTTTTTTTCTTGTCCTTTGGTTCACCAACTGCAGTGCTGTGCAGTCTGCTTGCACCTGACACAGTCCTTCATTTTTCTTAAAACATCTCAAGAACATCAGAAGAAACAGGTGACATCACAATGACAGTCAGCCACAAAAATATCAGCGTCTGGCCCCTGCAGAAGTCCACGAGGAAGGACCGAAGATGTGAGAATGCTTCGTTTGAGAGAAGCTAGTAACAAAGACATTTGTTAAGAGGTGACATCAAGTTAACAGCAGTTTGCTACCCAAGCAGAAAGGGCCTGTTGCTAGAAGAGATGGAGGTGGGGTTTTTTTTTAACCTATGTATCACCTTTCTGCAATCTACATCTTTAAACGTTCAGCAGCTTGGCGCAGAAGATGCTCACGCCCATCTTCCACTTGAACCAAAACCCCGGCTGAAGGAAAAATTGATCTCAGAGTTTTTGTATTTGCCCCAGGCTCCAAATGGCACTACGATAGCGGTGCTATTATCTTCTGTCCCGTACTGCATAGCCTTGTAAAACAATGAGAAAGGCAGAAGTTTTAGTTTTACTCTCCATCACCAATCTTCAAACCATTTCAGTTGCAGTTTTGAGAAATCTGACCACCGTGGTAGTCATTCTTAATTCTGTCCCCAAATAAAATGTTTAAAGGATATTTTAAGGGGGGAAAATGGGAAGCTGTCATTCTATAGAAACAAACATGAATTTTGGGATTCCTTGGTGCTTTCTGAACTTGAATGCATTGTTTGCAGACATTTCATAACCCTACTAAGTAACATCACCAGAGCACTGATGACATTACGTAGTTGAGTAACAAAATGTCTGCTGGAAAACAACCAGCCTCAGAGAGAACCAAGGACTCCACAGTTCAACCCCGAGCTACAAAATATTCTCCTCTATAACCATGTTCATTTATAAAAATTCCTGGAGATCCAGATAGGCCTCAATAGGATAAATAAAAATGATATATGGTGATAGCTCACTGCTTTGATGGGAAGAAGGTTCCAGCTGTCACAGAAAAGCTTTTAGTTACCTCTAAGTAAAATCTAATGGAAGATTTTCCTATCAGACACCCTCTGTAAAGAGAAGGAAAACTTTTTCTGTTTCTAAAACCAAATTGTTTCTCTGGGTATCTTATCGCAACAGTTCACCACAGCCCAAAGGATGAGCAATTTTTTTCTGCCCTTTTACCTACGCAATCATGCTGAAGAGCCCTGGGTGCTAACTGAAAGGACAATGACATTACCAAAAGAAACAGGGATTAATTTTTTGGCCTTCTTTTCAAAATTTTGGGTGAGAGTGGAAATTCTGTCCTGCTTAAAGCCCTCCAATTTTTATGAAAACATCATGGTTTTTAGCTGGAAGAGGGGTGGAGGGAGGGAGGGGAGTGCTGGGGGAGATGTACATGTCCCACATATGGCCTTAGATTGTCCCCCCCAATCTGTAACTTCTAAAACCATACCGGAGTGCCAGGTGGCAAACTTTCCATGTTGTTTTAGAATTATTACTACCCCCTCAAAGACATGAAACAAAACAGGCTTTTCTGACTGCATCATCTCCAAAGTTTACAAGGAGATATCTCATCCTTACATTGTGGACTTCTTGGTGCTCTTTAAACTTGGTTGCTTGCTGCAGACATTTCATCACAGGTAGTCCTTGACGTATATGACCAGTTGCCTAGCAACAGACCCCACCCAAAGGTAATTATGACCCAGTTCCAAAGTTTTGATCACTGTCTCCACCCCCCCAAGTCACGTGACTGCATTTTGGTTGCCAAGCAACCAGCCTGCATTTACAGCCATTTGCAGAGTCGCATGACTGCGATAAGACAGTTTTGCCAAAAGCCAGCATTCACTTCCCATTTTCAGCAAAAGTGCCCCATAATGAACAATTGGTTTGCTTCACAATAGTATCTGCTTAACGACTGTGGCACTCGCTCTATGACACTGCATTCACTAAATGATCGCCACAAAAAGGCTGTAAAATTGGGTCACTCAAATGGCTTTATGACTTAACGGGCAGGCACCGTTACAGTCCTAGGTCAAGGACTACCTATGCCCAACTACGCAACGTCAGTAGGAACATCACCTGTGCACGGATGATGTTACCTGGCTGGGTAATGAAACATCTGCAAGCAAACAACCAAGTTGAGAGTGTGTTTCAAGTAGTTTAATAAAATGCAGTTAAAAAAACGCTATACAAGCCATCATTGAGAAAACAAATACACACACACACACACACCAGAAACAGGAAATGCCTCACAGGAGCAGATAGAAGTAAATCCTAGAGAGGCAGGCAATGCCTCACAAAACAATGGAGAGGAATGCTGGAGAGGAATAAAACTGCATACAAGGCAGATATAACACCTGTAACAGAGAGCACCAGGAATTTCACAGTTCCTCCTTGAGCTACTGATATCCTCTTCCATTGGAATCATCCCCAAAATACAGGTACCATTAGCTGAACGTTGGGCAGTAACAACTGTTCCCAAGGTAGAAATACCTACCTGCTCAGTGATGATGTGAGCTGCTTCGGTTGGATCGTGGCACTGGTTAACAAAATCACAGATCTCTTGGCTGTTTACCATGAAGTTGATGCCATCTGTGGTCAGGATCAAGAAGCTGTCACTTGTATGGTGCAACTAAAGCAACACAAAGAGTATACAAATTATCCAGACTTACGCTGCTCTAAGCCAGAGTTGTCAAACTCCTGGACCATGAGCTGGATGCGTCATGTGCTGCCCACGCCCGGTTTAGCCATGGGGGAAAAAGTCACGCGACGTCACTTGGTGACGCTGTGACACCACTGCTCTAGTAGTAACTGCTACATCGAGATTAATAATGAAAAAAACTTGTTTGGATTCTACTTTTACGCAAACTGACCTAACTTGCTCTTCCTAAACTAAAAATAGGAACACCTATTTCAGTTGGCACACTTCCCAGTTCCAAAAGAGCACGCATCGGATAAGGCTGGATGCAAAAGAGCAACGGTCTCCAACTTTTCCGGTTTGGCCAGAGGCAGGGAAGAGATGGGGAATGGTTTCACGCACGCGTGCAAGCAGTTTTCACAAATGCAGCATTGCATGCACTCGCAAGCTCGCCCACCACTTCCGCGGCCCGGTTTGCCAGCAGGCTGCAGCCTGGCACCGGGTCGTGGCCCAGGGGTTAGGGAACCACTGAATTAGAGCAATGCACTTTTTAAAAAAGTATTTTAAATAGTTGGTTCAAGCCACTCAAGTAACAACATCAAATCACTGCAGTGGGGCTCGTACCCTATACCCGTTGGAGATCTATGATTTTTATTATTAGGAACACCTTTCAGATGAAAAAATATTTGCTTATTCCTGATTTAAGAAAAGATAAGCTTCTGAATTCTGCAGGATGGTCTACTTACAGGTGTGTGTGTGTGTGTGTATGTA
>JANHFL010004064.1:131550-151346 GCA_032468155.1 Oxyrhabdium leporinum | reverse complement strand
GGAGAGTTCCTCTCTGAAATTGGTCTTCCTAGGTTTTGAGTATGGTATCAGCTGTGAGTCCAGAACAGAGTGGCAGTTGTTACTGGTGAGTATCCGGTGGCCTTCAGGGACCCTGCCCCAGACATCAGTAGAAGTGAGACACTATTTGTGAGACTGGGGATTACTGCATACTTACCTTCCTCCTTCTTTGGTAGCTGCATCCCTAACTGTGCTCCTAGACTCTATGTCTGAGCTGGCTTATGGTTCTGGAGGGTTTTCAGTCTGCTGCTTCTGGGCCTGGCATCAGAGCAGAGTTCATGGCGCCCATAGCAACCTTGGACCTGCTTCAACTTATTCATGATCTGTTTCACGTGGGAGGCCACATATTGGCTTCAGTGTTTGCCTTGGGGCACCTGTTTCATGATCTGGATTAACACTGATCCCCTATCATGGATAGAAAATTGGCCCTAAACTGCTTAGGGAGTGCCCCTCACCACATGGAGACGGGACCTATTACATTGGCCTGCCCCAGGTGCCTGATGGAACAAGTGTGGTTTCAGAGAGAACCTGAGCTTTTTTCTGAAGCCCTTGTGCATAGTTGGCTGATGCCCTTGTCACTGCTTGGAATAGGCAACAGTGGCATTAGCCCCTGTGCATATGGAAATCATAGATGCCATGATTTGCCAAGCAGCTTCTCAAGATGAAGCAACACAAGAGTCTCCTAGAGTGCTTCTGGAGAAAGACAAAGAGTGAAGCTGCCTGAGACAGTTGAGCCTGAATTCTAACTTACTTTGTGACAATAAGGGTGGCAAAGTGTTCTTACTTCTCCACCCTTATTGCATCTGCAGATAGCCATACAACAGCCTTGTTTCAGTGACCAGGTCCCTTCTGGGTAAGGAGGACCTGGCAAGCTCCTGCAGAGCAATGGTGAGGAATATTCTCAACATCTGCTCAACTTTGTCAGAGTTGGACTCTGGCTGTGCAGATCTTTTGGAAGTGACTGAGTCCTGTTATCTGGGATGAGTTTGCCAGTTGATCTCAAGGAAGTGGACAGGTTCCTTGTGGATGTGAGCTCATCTATTGCATCAACTACATTGAGTCCCAGTTTCCTTAGGGATGCGATTCAAGAAGCTGATTATCAAGCTTCTTGGCTTTTTGGAGCAATGGTGGCGCAGTGGTTACCTAAGATTTTTTTTCAAGGAATATAAATCCTTCCATTCCCCACTATCCTGTCAGAGCTGAAGAAGCTTCTTGGATGAGAAGTGAAATGTCTTCAAAAGAAAAAACAAGGAAATCCAATTACCTCTTGAAAAAGCACCTTTGGGATAAATTTGGTTTGTTTAATCAAAACTAAAATGGGCATTTTCCTTTTTTTCTGCACTGTTCTGACAACTGTTTTGACTTTTTGCTGATACCAAGACTGGAAACCTGATGTTTTATGGATTTGCTTATAGATAAGGGATGAGATAGGGAATGAAGAATGTCTGTTTAACCTTACAGGGGTAAAGAGTTATCAAATTTGTTTAAACTCATTGTAATGAAGGTTGGGAATCATTTCTTTATATATTTCTCTTTTTTGCTATTTGTTCTCTTTTCTTGTACTTTGTTCTTTTTTTCCATTCTCTTCTCTTTCTCTAGATTTAGTTTGCATTAACTTTTAATTTTGTAATGAAATTGAAATTGTAAATTGTAATATTAAACTTTTTTAATTTTTAAAAAAGTTAAAAACTAGTGGACTCCATATGAGCCTTATTGCCCAAATAGCTATTAATAATGTAGCATTGGACCCTACTATAACCTTTTGGGTTATTTTCTGAAGTATGTTGGTTCTTCTCCTACTTAAACCTCAGAGCTCTAGGTCTGCAATTCTCCACTGGAAGTTTTACCGCAAAATAACAACTGCATATTTAAACTATATAAAAACTATAAGGTATTTATGAATAATCAAAAATCTTTTAATTTAAAACAAAAGCAAACAACTTACACACACAAAAGAAATATTTGTTTAAGATAATTAGGTAATTCTTTAAAAAAGGAACTTGCTTTGCACAGATCCTGAAACATACAGAAATATTTTACAGCAAAAATGTCTCTAGTATTTCAAGTTTATATTTTTACACAAATCTACACTTGAGTCAGATGGGTAATCTATCATGTGAGGGCAAACTTTGAGGCAGTAGAAATAAAATTTAACCCCCTTCAAACTCCCACCTAATTTTTTTGAAACAATCCTCGCAGTCCACAAATACAAAACATCTGTTTCACAAGACTGAACTTCAATATATTGTAATTAACACTCCATACAGTAATGCACATAATACCACTTAAGTGTCAAATGACCTTGTTCTTACACTGGTAAAATTCCCCATACAAAATTGCTGCATTGACATTAGAAAAGAATACTAAAAATGATCAGTCTACATCCAGGATGAGCATACATTTAAAAATCTGTTCCATGCTTTCCCCTGTCTAAAAAACATGGGAGGTAGAGGGTAAATATTCTCACCTGCAAAACAGACATTTTCAGGGAAATTAACAGGATTGCTTCCACACTTTATTCACCTTGCTACAGAATTCAAAACTGGTATAAAATACAACCCAGCAGTTGCCTCAATCTGCAACCACTGAGGAATCCAGTGTATTTAGAGGGGTCCAGGATGAGTCCAGTGTACTTAGAGGAAACTTGCTTCCTTATTTAGATAACCCCTGTGCTGCCTTCTGTTTCAGACAATGCTAGAGAAGGCACTATGTTTATATGCTTCAGAATTTCAAGAATAAGGTTCCAGGGGAAGTGTCTGCCTTACAGCGCTGCTCCCCAAAGATATTGTGTTAAGGTTGTGAAATGACAGACCATTCTAAACATTTGTAAAGCTGTAGGCTCAATATTATTTATTCTTGGAAAAAGAAAGAAAAGTGCTGGAGGAATGATTTGAAAATAAATAAGGGACAAGGTCATTTTATAACAAGTTTAAGACAGACATGATGCCATTTAGAGTTAAGTGAATGAGAATGCCTGTCTTTTAGTCACTATGAAAGAACAAAGATCAAACTTCATTCTTTCAGAAAGTTCCAGTTCAGTCACTATCTAATGCCTCTGGAGGTTGCAGATACATACGACCCAAGTTGACAGAACCATCTTACATATGTTTCTAGAAATAAGAATCCAGACACTTTACAATATTCATAATATAGTAAGAATGTGTATGAATCCAGATTTTGATTGTCTTCAGCCACAAAATGAAAGGTAAACATTAAAAAGCAGCTAAAAGATGGTGAAAATTTCCTCTCACATTCACATCTTGGGAAAAAACCCTGTCCAATTTCAAGCAGTGTGCGCAGGGCAATGTTGCCCTTTATCCTTTCCTAATCGAGTAAGAATTACTAGGAAAAAGGTTGCACTTCAATACTAGATTCAGGTTCAGAATCAGCAAGTAGAGGTGCGTTTCCTGTATCGCTGGATAAGGGGCACGAGGCATTCTGGAAGTCCAGTCTGAAGCAAAAAAGGGTGATCCAGGAGTTCTTGTGCTGTTGCTCGTTCTAAAGGATCTCGTGTTAACATTCGTTCTAAGAAATCCCTTAAAACTGGAGAGGTCTGTGGAAACAAAATTTGATAGTTTTAAAACATTTCAGGTAGATAGTTTCAACAATACAAAATTCTTCTAAATTTTAAATTGCAGTTGCAGTTGCTCCCAGAAGTAATCCAAAGTTCTTTTTTAAAAGCTTCCAAGGTCAGAACAAACAACAAAGCATATATACACACATAGGTATCTCTTTCAGATATTGCACCTTGCTGTGAGGCCTAGGAACATGAGAGAGCCTGATTACATAACACATAAATATAATAAATATTTATTATAAATATAAATATTTTCCTAAATAATTCAGATCCTGTCTTGGTCACAAGACATCATGAAAGGCTTAGAATGGCACTCTTTCCAAGATGACTTTATATAAATAAAAATGCTGTAGAAGTATTATGATGGACAAATAAGATAAACATACGTGTTTTTTCCTTAATCTTTGAGAAAGTATGACAAACACACCCAACTATTAGATAGTAAGACTAATCCATTAAATCCCACCAGTCATTTTTAAATAACATTGTGGGGATGTTTTATGGCAGGGCTCAAGGATCCTGTAAATTTCATTGATAATAATATTAGTCGTTACGTACAACAAGACAGATTCCAGCAATGTCTGAAACGATTTATGTCTAATGTTACTATAGGTAATAGAACGGAAAGGATAAAAGACAGAATGTTGGAGCTTTTCAAACTATGTTCTATATATTAGTGGAGGGATTTATTTGTATGATGATATTCTTTTAGAAAAGCAGTTTTAAAACAGAAATGGTTATCAAATCCGATATATGTCATATAAATTTTATTTCATATTTCCAAATAACTCAAAATTATGGTGACACAAAACTACTGTTTGAGACTAAAATGCGACATAAATATATAGTTATTACTCTGAAAGATCTTTTAAAGTGCCAAAGTCTTTGCAATAAATTAGATAGAAGAATATTCCACTCTTTCTTTGAGGCCCATTGTAACGGTTGCTTTCTGACGGAAGGACCCTAGTGCTGCTACTAGAACTTTGTAGCTCTTCCATTTTTCTCCTTTTAACAGAACTTTATACAAAGAATAGGAAAAATAGAAAAAGTTAGAGATAAAACATGGATAGGTTACAATGGTATGTGGACTTCCTTTAAAATTGTGACATACCCTCTCAGAATCATAGCTGTGATAATTACATGGTTGTAACTCTAAAATACAGAAATTCTGTGGAGAATATTTGGCAAAGAATAACAAGTTAGAGATCTCTAGAAAATATAAGAAGTTCTTGTATTCTTCTTTGGTTATATGCTTCTCTTTCCATTTCCTGTACAGTACGTGTCTCTTTCTTTACAGCATTTTACAAAGCTCATGTAGAAAGAGTCATGTACAGGAAATAAAAGGAGCAGCATAAAATCAAAGAAGAATTCAAGAACAAACTGAAAGAATTGTGCCAGGAGAGCTAAAGAAGAGAATCAGCTGAAAGGCTTGTGGGAAATGCTTAAAATAAAAGAGGCTGTAGGAATATTTCTACATTAAAATCTGAATTTTACATCTGTCTTCCTTATGAAGAAAAAGAAACCCCTTGCTGATCATCATTTGACACTGATGGAAAGACAAGTAAATAAGCAAAGCTGATGACAGAACTGCTAACTATAATCTTTGAAAATCCTGAAGAAATGGAAAGTCCAGAAAGATTGGAGGAGGGCAAATACTGTTCTTATCTTTAAAAAAAGAAAGATGATCCAAGAATTTAGACTTGTCATTTTGGTGGCTCTACTGAATAGTGTTGTAAAGTACATTTTTAAACCACATATTTATGAGCACTTCAATAGGAATGCAACACTTAATGACAGTCAACATTTTTCACAAACAAATCATACCAGTTAAGTCTTATCTTGTATTTGACAGACTTACTAACTTAATTATCAGGGGGATAGACAAAGTAAACCAATAAAGCATTCATCTATGGTTCTCATCTATGGTTCTTCATTGATAAGATGGCAAAATGAAGGCTAGATGATACAGCAACTTGAAGAATTCATAGTAGGTTGAATGACTGAGAATATTTATTCATGTTCCCATACCAGTTTTGAGATTATTCTCAATTGGAATACCACTAGTACTCGCTTGGATTCTGATTAATGACTTAGATGAAAGTCATGATGTTGCATGTACCCTTTAACTTAAGGTCTCTAGACAAAGGCTGAATAGCCATCTGTTCTCATTCTCAAGCACATCCTGCAACACTAGATCTGTAAAATCCAGGATTTGATTTAAAATTTATTTTTTACAGGTTTCATTAGAAAAAAATGTATCTTGCATTCACCACTAGATGCCAGCAACAGTCTGCAGGAGTTACAGTTAAGCTAAATTCTGCCATCTCTAGCATCTGAACAGACCTTAGATCTATGTGATTTTTCTCATAGGCAGAAGAGTGTTACCATATGGTACTATCTCATTGTATCTGACCTGCAACTATATTTTAGCTCAGAGGAACTTGTGGATGAGACAAAACTGGGGAGAATTGCTAACACTTTGGAAGACAGCCTCAAGATTCAGGATCTTGACATTGCATCAACAAGATGCAATTTTGTGGTGAGAAAAGTAAAGCCCTGCATTTCAGTAGGAAAAAACAGATGCCCGGGTACAGGATAGGAAGTACCTGGCTCAACAGTAGCACGTATGAGAGAGATCTACCAGTAGGTATCCATGTGGACCACTGCTTAAGCTGCCAAAGAAGCCAATGCAGCAGTCCTAAGCTGCATCAACAGAGGGATAATAACAAAATCACAGCAGGAGGTGATAGTACTGTCCTATACCACTCTAGTGAGGCCACATTTGAAATACAGTATCTAGTTCTGGTTACCATGATACAAAAAATGAAGCTGAGGCCTTAGAAAAAGTGTAGAGAAGAACAACAAAGATAAGGGGTCTGGAGATTAAGTCGTATGATGAATGGCTAAGGGAATTAAGTATGTTTAACCTAACAAAGGGAAGGCTCAGGATAGTAGTCTTCCAATACTTGAAGGGCAAGGGGGCTTATTCTCCATAGCACCTGAGGGCAGGAGAAGAAGCAATTCCATAGAAGCTTGTCAGAGGGAGATCCAACCAGGAAATAAGGAGGAATTTCCTGACAGTGAGAACAACTAATCAGTGGAACAGCTTGCCTTCTGAGTTGAGTATGCCATTGCTGGATGCTTTTAAGAAAAGATTGAACAACTATTTGTCCAGGATGGTATAAGGATTCCTGCCATGGACAGAGAGTTGTTCTAAAAAACCTCAGAGGTCCCTTTCAGTCCTATCCTTCTATGATTGCCAGCGTTACTTCAGACATAGTACTCTATCACTTAGAAAGCCTCTCTAAGCACAGAAATAGAAAGCCTGTATGATATGCTAGCTTATGTGTTAACTACATGAATATTTGCTTCATTGCAAGTACATACAATTTAAAGAGTGTGGATTTATGGTCAAGTTCGGTTTCCCCAATAAGGCACTTTTGTACAACAGCAATAGGTAAGAACAGCAAGAGGAATCCCTTGCAAACATTGTTCATGCTATTTCTAAATATTTTTGTGGATAATATTTAGAAGTGTATTCAGCTGTTACAGCATACAGAGTTGGAAATTTTTATAAATATATTCACCTTATGAGAGTTTTTCAATTTGGGAGGAGGGCTGTCACGGAGCCGCTTCATTGCTTGGACTGGAGAATCACTGAAATAGGGAGGTTCTCCATCAATCATTTCAATTACCATGATTCCCAAAGACCAGATGTCTACCTGCCAAAACAAAAGACTGCATGAGGGGATGATATGCAGAAAGATGCTCTACTTTCTTCAGAGTTAAGAAAATTTCCCAGCTGAGATACCAAAGAACCTGAAAGATTGTAAACTTTTTTTTTGCATTGCATCAAGAAGGCATTTTTATCTTCCTTTCACTGTTGTGCCATTGCTTCTGTTATTTATTTTTATACTCACTGTAACAAATTCTGCAAAAATTCATGAATGTAACAGTTTATTATAAGTCTTATGGTGATGTCAACTGTGTACTGATGTATAGCTGTAAGTTGCTGAAATAGATGAGAAAGCCACATCAGCCAACTTCTTGCATTCTGTTTGAACATGGTTTCCAGCACACTGAATTATATGCATCAGAAATAATAATACAGAGGGCAAGAGGAGACATCGAGTCATACTTTGTCATAATCTTAAAGGATAGGTGCTAAAAGGGAGTTGATAAATTATTTCACACTGCCACCCCTTGTAGGTTCCGGAGCTATAATTACCTCAGTGGTATATGGAGACCTTGAAATAACTTCTGGAGCCATCCAATATGGTGTTCCTACTAAGGATTTCCTTTTTGGTACATCCTTGCTGATTTGTGCACAAAAGCCAAAATCAGACAGTTTCACCTACACAAAAGAAAGCAAAGTAACATTAGATATCCTACACTAAAAAGTAGGGGTAGGAAATGGCAAGTAAAGAGATTGTAGGAGAAGACAGACAAAAGCTGTAATATAGAGATAAGTATAAAGACTCATCCAATCCAATATTTTGAACTGCAATGCTTTTGCAAACTGTCCAGCAAACATTCTCTCTTAAATGTAACAGTAGAGGCTTTTCTTCTCTCAAAGTAAATGTATTAATTCACTTAAATATCACTTCAATCATATATATAAAATCACAAATGTAGGCCCAGAGTTAAAACAAAACACAAAAGCACAATTAAAATAGAAAAAAATAAAGATAATATAAACTAACTTAGCACGTCAAGAGAGTCCACCCACTATTCTAGGTGTTATAGTTACATCACTTGGTTTCTAGAAAGAAGATATTCCTTAGAGAAGTGGCACAAACCAAGCAGTACTTCTTCTGGATCCCTGCCCCTTATACCTCCCCAAGTGAGGACCCACTCCTAGTATGGAGAAGCATATTATGTAGGTTAATTCCATTTATAAGAAGTGAAACTGAAGGTACTGGTAAATGAGTCATACAGGGTATACAGGTTAAAGTCAGAATTTTGAATCTTCTTCCAACAGTTTGATGCAAATATTAAAAAATATCACAGAGAAGCCCTCTGGTACTCTACAAAGGGACACTTGTCAAACTGATGTCTCCTCCCCCTACAACATACTGGAACCATTTGCTTTGAAAGGAATGGAACCACTGTTGTATAGTGTCTGCAGCTCCTCACAGATAGTCCAAAAGAATGTGTGATTGAAGAGGCCCAGAAAATCAGCTTCTTCTAGGGGACCTCTGTAACTGAAGTTCCACCACCATCTCAAAAACGTTATCCAAAAGAGAAAGCTGAAGACAGGTAATAGTTGTGTAATATAGGTGATTTTTAAGATGGTGTCTATCTCCCCCTTTCCTCAAAAGGCACTGATCACCTCCTAGATCCAACCAACTATTGCCTCTACGCCCACACAGGTTCTCAAAGGAGCCCAAATCCCATCCGGTTATAGGATAAAATGTATCCCTGGCAAGTGAACAGGTCCAGCTGGAACAAAAAATGTAGAAGGGGGCAATGCCTGGCAGAATTGGCAGCTTATTTATCTTTTAAAAGCAATTCACACAATTGCTAACTATGTATATGGCCCCTTGCCTAATTTGCTTATTTTAAAGTATAGATGCTGGGGACTGAACCTTGAACTTCCTACATACAAAAGCACACACTGCTCCCGAGTTATGGCAAAGACAAGCCAAGGAAAAAAATGCAGGAAATAAAAAAGATGAAAGAAACAAATTAAGAATTACCCTTCCATCAAGAGTCAAGAGAATGGAGTCACTCTTAATGTCTCTGTGAATCACACCTTGGGAATGCAGGTAGGCGAGTGCCTGCAAGACTGACTCACATACTGTGGCAATTTGCTCTTCATTCAGTCTGAAATACAGCAGCCAAAATTGTATGTGGGAGGAACTTAATTTCATACAGCAACAATTAATTAAATGTTCACTTATAGCATATTTTTGACACTTCCTGCTCCATTAAGAGTAATAATTATGAACAGCCATTCTTAAAAAGTAGAGAAAGTCAAGAAATTCAGAATAAGTGATTTGGAATTCCAAAATCAAGTTTTACACACATACAAGACAATACTCTGGTGACAAAACAAAATTTATCATTCTCTTTCCCTGCTCTAGTGGAAAATTGCTAAATTTGAATCTGTGAAAATATTTCTCAGAACACACCCCCAGGAGCTAATTCTTTCTCATGACTAGGCATTATTGGTATTCTTATTCTCCAAGAATTAAATTGATAGGAATCATCAGTATGTCAACAAATGTGATACTTTAAGTATTTGAAGATACTATTTGAAAAAGTGCTCTCTTTCTTTTGTCTACTCAGCATCTCCTATCACAGAGTATTCCTTATGATAAGAGCAGACTGAAATTACATTTTTTGGCTGTTCTATAATATGGTGCAGCAAATTGTGCAAAATAAAGCCTGGAGCTATGTTCAATGTATAAGCCACAGGATCTCTACACAGAATTTCAGTGGTCTGTGACAGAGGTAGAGGTTTTCTAAATAGCCCACCCCAAGATGGGTGCTTTGAATCAGAAGAGAGAGATTCATATATTCCTGCTTTTTTCCTACCTGATTTGAGAGAGAATGTCTGTAAGAGCTCCTCCTTGGAGAAATTCCATCAGCACCCAAAGCTCATCACCTACAAGATAGCTTTTATACATCTCCACCACGTTGTCATGCTGATAGTCCCTCATTATCACAACCTGAGAAAGATGACAAAAGACAAGTGACTGATAATTGCTGATGTGATATGTGATATATCTCCCATTAGAAGATTCTCTTTTAGCCTTCCCAGGTTGATGACTTTCATTCTATGGTTAAGGGTCACAATCCATGATTTCAACATGCACACGTCAGCATCCTTCTATAATTCAAGGTCTGACAAGACATACTACTGGAACAAAAAGTTATTCCACATTGCAATATTTTCCTTTTCCTCGAAATTCTCGGCAGTTTGGACCTGAAGGGCAACACTGAAGGTTGGAATAGAGACTATTATATCCTTGATTAAATCATAACGATTTTCAGGCACTTCCACATTACAGTACCATCATTTTCATTCCTGAAACTCTCAATAGATTCTTCTGTTTCTGCTTCTGCCAATTCAAAATGCTGAGATCAGGGAATAAAGTTCACTGTTCTGCCCAGATTCCTACAAAACTTATTAAAATAAAAGTAAAACAGAAAACAAAACCCAACACCATAGTCCTTTCAGAGGAAAACTGACAAAATGTCTGTCAATTTCACACTTGCTTTTACTGTCTAGGTTCTGGAGGCTAGATTGCCAGCATTTTCCTGAAGCTCAGGAATTTGGGGAAAGAGGTGAGAAAGCGGTATTTCAAATAAGGAAGTAGAAGTATATAGTTTTTTAAAAAGTAAAACACTTCCCTCCAGCTTTGCTACAATTTCAACTACATCATAGTTGATCTGGAAATAAATCAGCTCAGTGCTCCAGCACCTCCAATAGGGTGGGAATGCAGAAGTTCAAAACTGCTTTTAAACGGGCACAGAATCCTTGATGAAAGTGCAGTACAAGAGTTATTAAATGATATGAATATATGGCACCAAAAGCAATCTCTAAAAGCCAAATGAGTAATCTTTCTTCTGCCTCTTTTGTAGATGCAGTACTACATCTCACTGACATTACTCACTGTCTACTTTTGCGCAAATAGGATTACATTTAATATCTATTAATTTAGTTACCTCATTAAAAAGGAGTTCTCGACGCTGCTGCTTTCGTAAATCCATCATCTTCACTGCTACCTGCCTTCCAGAATGCTTTTCACGAGCAATACAGACAATACCCGTAGATCCTTCACCGATCTTGACGTAGCTTTCTAGCATTGTCCTAGGATCTCCTTGGTCCACCACCATCCTCAATGCAGCTTTGAACTGCTCATGAGTTACCACCGCTGGATCCTCACTGGTTGGCTGTGTTTTCGCATCCAGGGGAAGGTGAAGGTTGCTGGAGCTGGTTTGGGTGTGTCTGTTCCGTGGGGACCCTGCTGGTGATGGCCTACCTTGAGGCAAGCCAATTCTATGTTCAATGGTTGGGGACTTGTGAGGGGAACCACCAGCTTCTGAAATCCTAGCATAATCAGGCACAGGCTGGTCAGAGGGAAGAGACTGGGATTTGGCTGCAGGACTGTGCGGTGAGCTCCAGTGCTGGGGTGCCCTGAAGAAGGGGTTCGGCTTGTAAAGAATAAAAGAAAATGTATCATTAGCAGAACTGTCCATTCAGATAAAGACATTAAATGTATTTGAATCAATACATTGCTGATGCAATCTACATGAATGGAATTATTGAAACATTTTTTTTGAATGGAGATTAAAGTATTCTTTGTATTTTGAAATAACACACATATAGATTGTAGAGGATGCCATCTTGGGGGAAAAAATGCCCAATACAAACACACACACTGTAATGAGCCACTTCAATATCTAAGTTCAAATTAAAGCATACTTAATACATGATTGTCTAGTCTTCACTTGAAAACATTCAGCAGAGGAAAGTCACAATCTCTCAGAGTAACTGATTCCATTCCTCAACTACTATGTCTGTTAGGAAATTTCTTCTAACGTTCAACAAGAATTTGCCTGTATTCCCTGTCCTGCACTCTCAAATGGTGGAGAGTTTCTTGAGCAATTTCTATTCTTCTATTTGAAGGACACCCTCAAATGCCACCACAATTTTCTTGTCTTAAGTATGTATGCATTTGTATGCAGGTGTGGGATTCAAAAACTTCAGCAACGGGTTCGCTGCCTGGTTGCTGGGTGGGCGTGGCCATGGTGAGCGTGGCCTAGTCAGCCTCCTGCACCACGGGGGGGGGGGCATTTTCATCTTCCCCGGGGTCCGGAGGCTTTCCTCGAGCCTCTGGGAGGGCGAAAATGGCATCCCCCCGGCTTCAGAGGCTCTCTGGAGGCTGGAAACAAGCCTGTTTCCAGCCTTCCCGAACTTCTGGGAGGCCCATTTTTCTCCCTCCCCGAGCCTCCGCTCGTACCCCGCGCTTACCTGCATCCACAACGGGCTGCGTCAAGACTCCTGGGAGGGGCGGGGCAGGATGGGCAGGGCCAGCCAGGAGTGGGATTTGGGGGTTCGGTCAACCCCGCAGAATCTTTGCTAAGGGTCTGCCCGAACCCCCCACGAACCCCTAGCAGCCCACCCCTGATTAGACCATAGAATAATATGGTTAGAAGGGACCTTGGAGGTCTTCTAGTCCAACCTCCTACCCTTGCGCCATACCATTCTGGACAAATGGTTGTCTTAAAAACGTCCAGTGATGTTCCACTGCTTAATTGTTCTTCCTCTCAGGGATTTTCTCTTTAGTTCTAGGTTGCTTCTCTCCTGGATTGCTTTCCATTCGTTGTCTCTTGTCCTGCGCTCTGGTGCTTTGGAGAATAGGCTGCCCCCCTCTTCTCTATGAAAGCCCCTCAAATACTGGAAGACTGCTATCATGTCATTTCTCTAGACTGGCCATACCCAGTTCCTGGAACCGTTCATGTTTCAGTCTCCAGCTCCCTAATCATCTTGGTTGCTCTTCTCTGCACTCTTTCCAGAGTCTCAACATTACATTGACGTTAACATGACCCAGATTGATCAAAGTCCTGCCCATTTATTTACATGAGCTCCTGGAGTAACCCAACATTCTTGTGACTGGCCCGTCATCTTGATTTTTGTGACTGCCCTGTGGACATCCCTAGACGTCTTAACAAAGAATATAGGTAGTCCTCAAATTAGAACAATTCATTTAGTGACCATAGAACGGCATTGAAGAAAGCGACTTACGACCATTTTTTTACACTTATGACCATCGCAGCATCCTTAGTCATGTGCTCTAAATTCAGACGCTTGGCAACTGTCTCAGATTTACGACGGTTGCGGTGTCCCAGGGTCCTGTGATCCCCTTTGGCGACTTTCTGACAAGCAAAGTCAACAGGGAAGCCGGATTCACGTCGCAAAGGTGTGACTAACTGAACAACTGCAGTGATTCACTTAATAACCATGAGAAGAGAGATTGAGAATGGGCCAAACTCACTTAGCAACTGTCTGGCTTAGCAACAGAAATTTGGGGGGGCTCAACTGTTTGTACATCGAGGACTACCTGTCAAGCTTCGAAAATGTTTCTGTTGTTGCAACCATTTTCACTTCTCAGCTTGCCAACGAACCAGATGGAAATCGAATGTAGCAAGAGGACAGCTATGAGAACCAAGGACACTTGCACAGGTGTTTGCCAGAGCCAAAAGACTTTCTCATAACAATATCACGAGACTCAATCTTCCCTTTCAGGTAAATATCACAATGTCTACAACTAATAGAATGGGTTTTATTAATTGCTACAGCTATCTTGCAACACATCCAAAGCTGAAATGTACACCATGCCTCATTGATAATAAGAATATTTAAATGTTGTACTATTCTAGCAATGGGATATTTGACAGTTAATGTACAATATATCTCTACAGATAAGGTAAAATGACCATAAAATATGTTTACTGCTCCAAAAAAATTCTATATGTTGATGCTTTTTTTTTTTTTTTAAATCAATTCAGTAATGTCATTATTTTCCAGACCTTGCTTCCGAGATCCAAAGAACTGTGGTGGCTTGGTGAGTAGAATGCAGGATTGCAGGCTAACTCTGCCCACTGCCAGGGGTTCGATCTTCATCAGCTCAAGGTTGACTCAGCCTTCCATCCATCCGAGGTTGGTAAAATGAGGACCTAGGTCATTGGGGGCAATAGGCTGGCTCTGTAAACCACTTAAACTGGGCCGTAAAACACTGTGAAGTAGTATATAAGTCTAAGCGCTATTGCTATTGCTATCTTCAAATGAAGGAATTCAGCATCATATCCTATTCAATACATTAGATGCATTTTGATTTTGCTTAACAGGTATACAACATTTGCCATAAGTGCTTGCCAGTCACTGGTGGCAGTAGTAAGGTTGCACATGATTCTGGTTTCCATTTTACAGAGCATTTTAGTCTTTTTTTTTTTTATGACTAAAAGCCTGAAGATCCTTGAGAATTTTGATTTGTTGTTTTTTTTTGCTTGTTTTTTTGCTTGTTTTTATTATTATGGCTCAGCATACAGTCAGCCAGATGTTCACACTGGACTTGGCATTTCTGTCCACTTCTTGAGTTTATCCCAAGGACCTGGGATTAAGGATATGTTGTTGTTTGATGATGTTAAAGGTATTGTCGCAGGATGTAAGCTGGTCCAAGTTGCCTTTTGCAATTGACTGATGGTGAAGTTGTCAATGCCAATCGTGTCCAAGTGGTGTTCCAAGTGTTTGGGGATTGCACCCAAGGTTCCTACCACTATTGCCCCCCCCGCCCCCTTTGCTTTCTTTTGCCACGGTCATTCTATTTCTTTTTGCAGGCCTTTTTTGGAGTGGCACTTTTTTTTATATGACAAATGACTTTTTTGAGTTTTAAAAAACCCTTCAAAATGTGCAAATATGGAGCTAACGTATCACTGCGCTCGTGCTTACATCAACTCATCTAGAAAGTCCAAATTGGGTAAATGTGCATTAAATTGAAAACTCTTCAATGACTCCTTGGTGACTTTTTCAAAGTGCTTCGAATCCAAACTAGAACTCAGCATGCTGCACATGTTGCAATTGAAATATTAATTTAGCTGTCAGAAGGTCTCAGTCTGCTTTTTAGGAATGCTTAAATGAATAGGCAATGTTAGGAAACATGTAAACATACAACCAGGGGTGGGCTTCAAAAATTTAAGCAGTGGGTTTGCTGCCTTGTTGCTTGGTAGGCGTGGGCATGGTGGGCATGGCCTAGTCGGCCTCCTGCACGACAGCGGGAGGAGGATGTTTTCACTCTCCCTGGGCTCCGGAGGCTTTCCTCAAGCCTCCAGGAGGGCGAAAATGGCCTCTCTGGGCTCCAGAGGCTCTCTGGAGGCTGTAAACGGGCCCATTTCCAGCCTTCCCAAACTTCTGGGAGGCCCGTTTTTCACCTTCCCCAGGCTCTGGAGGCTTTCCTCAAGGCTCTCTGGAGGCTGGAAACGGACCTGTTTCTGGCCTTCCCAAACTTCTAGGAGGCCCATATTTCACCCTCCCCAAGCCTCCATGTGAGCCCTGCACTTACCTGCATCCAAAATTGGCTGTGTGGGCACTCCTGGGAGGAGCAGGGTGGTAGGGGCAGGGAGGGGCAGGGCCAGCCAGGAGTGGGATTTGTCAGTTCGTTGAACCATGCAGAATCTTGGCTACAGGTCCGCCTGAACTTGTGTGAACCCATAGCAGCCCATCCCTACGTACAACTGTATTTTCTCGCCTTGATTGCGGTGCTACCCTCTCCTTCTAATGTTTTAATTTTAAGGAATGCCTAATGATTTTGCTTTCTGTATCTGAAGAAAACAGATGCAAAGCTTCAAAAATATGCCATCGAGTTGCAGAGCAAACAGGTTTAAGAATGCCAAAAAATCCAGGTTAGGCCACCCCCCAGGCAGAACTAATTTGTCTGAATGATACTTATGCAGCAGATAATCTAAACTGACAATAAACTTGCCAGGGATACTAGCAATAACATTTTCACAGCTAAACTTTTCTTGAAGGATAATTTCAGTGCATATTCGCTTTTCCAAAACAAAAGGAAAAAAAAAAGAGAGAGAGAGAGAGAAGGGAAGAGGCTTTGCCTCTTGTCTAAATACCAATATAAAACATCTTTCTCTGCTTGCCTTTATTTTTAAATAGCAAGGGATTCACTGCATGGCATTTTGTTCTTTTGTTCTCTACCTCTGTGAAGATTCATGTGTAAGTAGAAATTTTAGGTGGGAAGTATATATTTGCCATTAGAAGAGAATATGTGTAGGTCAGGGTTGAACAATGGGGTCCTTGGTGAGCTTGGCTGTTTTCTTGCAGATGATTCATGACTCTACTCTGGAACATCATCCTTGCTAGCAGGGAAGGGGAGTTGGGGAGTGGAGGAGGAGGTGGAGGAGGAGGAATAGAAGAAGAAAGTAAGACTGGTAGTAGCAGAATATGAAAACAAGTGAAAAGACATCCTTTTATTTATATATAAGGATAAATATCTGAAGAAAGTTATGTCCCTGATGATTGCATTTCCAAGCAATAAAAGACTGTTACATTTTACAGTTTTCAGACAAGAGTTATAAAAGAAAAAATATCAATAACTGGCGCTGTGCTCATGACACTCCTCTGACTGCTGAAAACACATGTGATCTCCCAGCTCTAATAACGAAAGTCAAGGAGCACAATGGGGGAAAAAACATGGGGCTACGATGAAAGATAAAGAAGCCTGTACTAATGACAACAGGCACAACAGCCAGCCTTAGAAATGACAAGGAGGAAATTGTGATGGTAAATGACTTCTGCCTTTTAAGATCAGCCATGAACAGTAAAAGAACAGGAAGAAACATATCACACACTGGCATTTGGTGGAGAGAACCGGTTGCTAAATTATTTGCAGTCCACCCCTGATTGAGATGCCAGGATGTGTCTATGCTTACAAAGATCCGAATTGTGCAGGCAATTGTGCAGTTTTCTCCATGGAAGTGAAAATTGGACTTTGAAGTAGCAGGACATAGAAAGGATTGATGCTTTTGAACATTGGTGTCGGAGAAGACTTTTGAGAGTGCTGTGGACAGGCAAGAAAGCAAACAAATCAAACACAGAATGAATCACTCCTAAGTTTTTACTCAAGGCATACATGATCAGACACAGACCAAAGAGGGCTTTGAAAGAGGCCATCTACATTTTAAGAATGAACAGACATCTCTCAATGGAGGGAGAGGGATAAGACACCACCATCTCCTGTTTACAACATAATCCTTTCAGCACTTCCAAGAAGGTTCCACACACCCATTTGCACTATTCAAGTGACCCTGAGGGCACAGATGAATCTCCAAGTGGCCTCAACGATTCTCAGAGGGAGTACTAACAATCAGATGGCTGCAAGGAATACAAATACTTCCATTGCCCACCGTTCAATCAGATCTGAAGAAGCTTCTTGGATGAGAAGCAAAATGTCTTCAAGGAAAAACAAAGTCCAGTTGCCTTTTGGAAAAATCACCTTTGGGGCTAGTATACCAACTTTTTAAAAAAAAAATAGATGGCTTAACAAGATTGTTCAAGGGGTGTTGGTATGCTCTCTCAAATGATAGGGCCAATTCCACTCACTTTCCTCAGCCCTTGAAGACCTCTGATGGCTACAGCAGCCAAGAGATGGCAACATCTTTCCCTTTCAAGGCAAGAAATTCAAAAATGGAGCATACCCACTAAAAACAGATGTTATATTTGAAAACTGAATTAAAATTCCGAGACTGCTTAAATCCAGGAAAAAAGCTATTGTAAAATGACATTTCCCTACCTTGCATCCTTAGCCGTTCTCCTTCCCAAAATGTTATATGTAGCATTTGACCATTGAAAGATTGTCATCTTCTGCTGTAAGGAAAATAAGGATAGAAAATGCATCAGTAAATAAGATTCGCCATGAAAGATTCTTAAACCCAGGGTGCTAAGTTTTTCATGGCCGTTAACTTTCCTGCAGTAGAAATGTTTTGATAATAGCAGTAATGTGTTTCCTCGGGTCCCCAGTTCCCAATCCCCATTAATGGAGATAGTAACCCTTGTGAAGATAAATTAGCTAATCGTTGTACAAGGGCACAGTATTAATTATTAAGCCAGGCCACTGCTAAAGAAAACGAGACTTTTTCCCTGCCTCAGATATTCTCATTGCCTTCCACACAGATATTCAAACGTACAGTAGAATCTGAGAAAAAGGAAGAAGGAATTCACAAACTGAATTAACAGAAACCAGAAGTGTTTGGTTTGGAGGTCCAATATTGATTGATTGATTAATCAATTCATGTCAGGCTCGAAAGACCAAGGCCACACCTTAACCTCCAATTAAACTGATTTATTGCTCAAGTCTAGGCACAGGAATCTAGTCAACTAATGATAAATGCTGTTTTGATGCTAGATAAAGGTTAACGGAAGTGAAGATGGGTTGGCCTTAGTCCGTTTGTGGCTATGTACTGATTCTAGGCTGTTTCCTCTTTTGACACCACCTCCGGCTCTGCTATTTCTTCTCCTACAATTAATAATGTAACACCAAGTCAATATCGATCGTTAACATTCACATTGATGGACTTTTTCAGAAAGATCTGATTCCAACCTGGTCCTTCAAGTCTTCCAATCATGCACCTAACATCACTGTAACTAAGTCCATCCTCCTTGTTGCTCATCATCCTCTTCTCTTCTTTCCTTCCAATTTCTCCAGCATTATAGGTAGTCCTCAATTTCGCTTCACTTACTTTCCATCCCTTAATTCCTGGTGGCTTCTCTCCTTGATTACTTTCCATTCAGTGCTTCTTGTCCTGCCCTCCGGTGCTTTGGAGAATAGCTTCACTCCCTCTTCTTCGTGGCAACTCCTGAGATATCGGAACACTGTTATCATATCACCCCTAGTCCTTCTTTTCATTAAAGTCATTCTTTTCATTAAATTGAATTAAATTAAATTAAATTAAAGACAAAGTCTCCTTTGAGTCAAAGTTTACTTCTGAAGTCTTCGAAGACACATCCATGTAGGTTTCTTGGTGGATGCTAGGGAAGTGACTTGTCACTCCATGTTTCTCTGATTGTCTCCCATCCAAGTGTTAATTATGCCCACCCTTGCTTAGCTGCTTAATTCAAACAAGGACAGCCAGGTGCATTAACTCCCTTAAAATATTTATTTTAGATAACTTTTCAAGCAGCTTGATTAGGGATAGAAAACTAACTGTACTTAATGTGTTTTCCTTTGGCATGTATATGCCCTTATGTCAGTTTTTCACAGAGTTTGGGGTTGTTGTTTTTTTTTTTTAAATACTAATTGAAATGTACCTTCAAAACTGCATCTTTAACAAGTTCATTGAAAACCCCTCTTGAGTAGAGAGCTGTATCAATGCATTGGGGAAGCCCGAAAGACAACTGATAACTCAATTCCAATTGACATATCAGCCTGGAAACTTCACAACTGATGATCCGACATTGGAATTTATCAAAGGCCAAATGCCTCAAAGAACTCTGAACTTTGATCATTCATATCTACATAATGACTAAGCCATTGGTGCACTAGTCTTCAAGCTAACATCAATAATTTGTGAAACAATACCACAACAGTGTTTATTATTATTTATTATTATTATTAAATTTAAATTTATATACTTCTCCCCCGATAGCCAGAGATGGAATAATCTGGCTATGTCGGGGTGCCAG
>JANHFL010004064.1:119801-131450 GCA_032468155.1 Oxyrhabdium leporinum | reverse complement strand
CCTGTTTCCAGCCTTCCCGAACTTCTGGGAGGCCCATTTTTCTCCCTCCCCGAGCCTCCGCGCGCTCCCTGCACTTACCTGCATCCACAACAGGCCACGTGGAGACTCCTGGGAGGGGCAGGAGGGACCAGCCAGGAGTGGGATTTGGGGATTCGGCGAACCCAGCACAATCTTCGCTAAGGGTCAGTCCGAACCCCCATGAGCCCCCAGCAGCCCACTCCTGTATGTAGGATAGGTATTGTACAATCATTACCTCATGCAATTTCATATTTATGGATAGAACCGGCATAAGAATCCATATTTATGGATTATGGATAGAGCAGGGGTAAGAAACAATATTCTTATTATTTTTAAAGTCATATAAGGTGAGGTAAAGAACCTATCATGTGTAGTCAACAAGTGATTATTATCTTTAGCTGAGTTTCAAAGAGGTAAGTATCTTGTGTGGCATCACAATCCCTCTCCCAAGTAATGGTACTGGAAGTTCAGTAGAGAAAAATGTTTATACTACTGTATATTCTCTAAAAAACATGTCACCTGAATAAGTCACTTTTCTTTCTTGTTAGAACACCTTTAATACATTACAAGACCAATAGTTTAACTTGGTCATTGCCCAGGTGTTATTTCAAAATATATATACCACAAAGTTACACAATTAGATTTCATGCTACAGAATATTTTACATATCTATTATCTACATAATAAATATTCAATCATGTATCTTATTCACAAAAAGAACCTTTCTAGTGTTAAACTTTAAAAGCTAAAAAAGAGATTAAAAACAAAAATGTATTTGTAACAATGGCACTCTAATAAAAATGTGATAAACACTTCTGTGTAGCCATGATTATATATGCACAACCTTTAAATAAGCAAATTTAGAATATGGTAAAATATGATAATGTGTAACAACATTATTATAGAGAAAGGGAATCTGCTACAGATAATTGTGTGAAATAATGTTATTTAAAATTAATTCTCCATTCTTTTTATTCTTACTCTCTCTTCACAATCTCCACCAGTTCAATCAGGTAACCGTTTAAAATGTGTCCCCAGCAGGTTTGGCCCTCAATTTGCAGCTTATTTCTTTTATGTTTCTTTATCCCTTTAGGCTTTTTTATACTTCTAGAACTTCAAGGTCTGCCAAAGTACCCCTTTTGTGCATGGATGATGCCAGCTGAGCAGCTATAAGGGTTAGAATTTCAAATGAAACGTTTATCAGATCAATATAAAGGTGATCTGTAACAGAAGAAAGTAGTGTTATGTTCTTCCAGAAGACTTAATCAGTAGGTTCTATTCTGAACACCCAATTATTCAGCTATTACATATATTAATGTTATATTATTAATGTTGAAGGGACATTCTTTCCCTCTGCTTTTATTCCCTGCTGTTCTCCCTATCTGTAAAATAGAATATAAATATTTTGGTCCATTTATTTTATAGAATATATACAGGTAGTCCTTGACTTATGACCATAACTGAGCCCAAAATTTCTGTTGCTAAGCAAGTCATTTATTAAATGAGTTGTGCCTTACTTTACAACCTCTGTTGTAACAGTTGTTAAACAAATCACTGCAGTTGTTATGTGAATTATGTGGTTGTTTAGTGAATCTAGCTTTCCCCATTGATTTGCTGAGACAGTAACAAATGGTGATCACATGACCCTAGGACAGTGGCAGTTGCAAATCTCCCGAATTTTGAACATGTGACAATGCGGATGCTGCAACAGTTGTAAGTGTAAACAATAGTTCTAAGTCACCTTTTTCAATGCTGTTGTAACTTTGAACAGTCACTAAACAAAAGGTTGTAAGTCAAGGACTACCTGTATAATTACCTCTTTCAATCAAAAAGTAATAAAATATCATAGCAAAGCCAACCCCCCGCCCCCTAAAACAATACCCAACTGAACCATATATATCAGACTCTGCTAACAACCTGAGGATAAAGACAGATGTTCAGAACTTTATGGAAGGCTAGGAGGAGAGTTGAGGCCACCCAAACCTCAGGGAAGATTCTGTTCCATAGGGCAGATGCCATGACATGGAAGGCATATTTCCTAGGTCCCACTTGATGGTGCTGTTTCAAAGAAGGACTCAGACCATGCCTACCTTGATAAATCTTGTGGGATGAGCAAATATAAAATTGGGAATTAGTGGGCCTGAAAAGAACTTGGCCCCATCCTACATAGAGCTTCAGCTGACCACTATCACCTTAAATTGCACTCAGAAACCTGTTGGAAGCCAGTGGAGCTTTCCGTACCACTGCATTTTGGACTAACTGCAACTTCCAAATACTCTTCAAGGACAGCCAGATGTAAAGCACTTTGAAGTAACTAGGTGTGAGTGACTGAAAACTAATCCTCCTATTCCAGGAAGAGGCAAAATTAGTGCAAAAGATGAAGTTGTGCATAGGCACACCTGACCACAACTGCTCTCTGCTCGTCGACTGGGAGCCAGAGGGACTTGTGTGCCAACTCTTTGGAGGTAGGGTTGGGCAAGTGCTACTCTGTCCAGAATAAAAGAGGGAAAATAAACTGAACTGGAGGGCCCTAAAGCCCAAATCCATTAAGTCTTCTTGCGGTTGAGTAAAAGCCAGTTCCTTCCCATCCAGATTCCCACAGCTTCCAAAACCTGGGAAAGAACCTGGGAACTAATACTTGGGTGGTCTAGGGCAGAAATGTACAACTGATGGTACATAGCCTTGTGTTGTTGAATGACCTCACCTAACAATTTCATGTAAATATTAAATAAGAATGGGAAGAGAGTTGAGCTGTGGGGCCCTTTACATTGCAGGGATCAAGAGCTGAGCTTCTCCCAACATCAACTGGATCCAGCCCTGGAGGAAGATGTCTCCAACTCTGAAGGATATTGTGATATCACGAAGCTAAAACATTCATCACAGATATGTATATTAATATATTAAAGATACCATTTATACACAGAATTAAGTAAGATGAATTCAAAAGGTTTTGTTAGAAATCTAACTTTAGCTGCAATAAAAGAGTGAGAGAAAGTATAACTACCTGGATATGTTCATTCATTTTTATAGCAGTCCTCTCCTGGGAAAATACTCACTGCAAGTCATTTTATAGAATGGAGTTGGCATTATGTTGGTACAGACTTAATTCAAAAGGAATCTGATTTCTTTTTTGAAGAATTTAGAACAGATGTGTCCAACCCATGGCCTGTGGGCCACATGCAGCACTGGACAGCTAATAATGTGGTCCCAGAAGATCACAATAAAAATATTGAAAAATAAAGGAAGTTTGTTATTTATATACTTTATTATATATTTTATATGCGGCCCAAGACAAATCCTCTTCATTCGATGCGGCTCAGGCAAGCCAAAAGGTTGGATATGTCTGATTTAGAAAATATCTAGTTATGCACATTGGAATATAAATGCATGGCCCATATAAAAAGTGACAAATTTGTAGAAAAGATTTTAGAAAAAGTTTTATTCTTTTAAATGAATTTATGGTGCCTTAAAGATCATCATATTGTCATGGAATTACTATTGAGATTTATTATTAACCACTGATAACCATTGCTACCTTACTATGCAAATCCCTATCTAGTTTTTCTCTTTAAAGAATGCAATGAGTAGGAATTATTTGTTTTTATCATCACAATAAGTCAAGTTTAATAAACAAGGTATTTGATTATCACCCAATTAATTTAATGGGTATGGTGAGTGGGGAAAGGATTCAACAAGGCCTGCTATAGTAGTGGATTCTTATATTTCAGAGAAGTGGACTAAATTATCTTTAAGAACCTTTCCATCTGTACAGAGTACAGAAGACAACCTTGAAGAAAATATGCAAGAACTGTTACCTAGGCTAAAGAGCTGACACATTTTTTAAATCCAGAAGAAAATGACATTTGGAAACTGCAGATAGATGCCTTCCTAATTCACTGAACTATAAGGAGGAGGAGGAGGTACAGCATAATCAGACTCGCAAGATTCTTATTATAGCCGATATCAGTAAAAGTAGTTTTAGCTTTCCTGTTGAGTTGATTTCCTGGTTTTGTCTAATAAGATTGATATCAATCTGAACATTTTATGATCTCTCCAAGCTAGGTTAAAAGTTCTTATCACAATACAATACTCATTTTCCTGGAATATTTAGCCTTACCTATGGCACAGCCATGCAATACTGACAATAATTCTTACATATCTACGTCAGAAAGCAGATCTAGGTCAGCAGTGATGGAACCAATAGATAATGATTTAAGAAGGCCAGGTCATGTTTTCTACAATTCTGTATTAATTAGGGGAAAAACAATTATATTTAAGTATATAGGGTGATAGAAGAGATTCTCCTCGTTTTGGGCTAGTAATATTTATACTGCAAACAAATATAGTTAATTATCTTGCATAGCATCCCTTACATCAGGGCTGTCAAACTCATGTTGTCACAGCAGTGTCACGTGACATATCGGGACTTTTTTCCCCTTTGCTAAACTGGGCATGGGCGTGACCAGCGCATGACGCATCCGGCCTGTGGGCTGGGAGCTTAACAGCCCTGCCTTACATGCATTTTTTTTTTTTTTGACTCCTGTGGGTATACATATATGAAAGTATATATTGCAATCACTGTACATTATGACTGAATGCAGAAAGAGAGAAGTGTCAGCACGCACAATTACCAGTACTATTTGATGAAATGTACTTTCCTCATTTCTGTCTATAATACCTTTTCAGTCCAGCTGAGACATGTTCCTAATAGCAAGGAGTGTTCAAATCACCAGCTTTGTTTTATGTATTTTAGGGCACCCAAAAAGGTTCCATAGGTACTTAAACTCAGAGTCTACTTTTGTAACTTTTACACTATAAATTCAGCACATTGTTTATGTGCTATTTTTTAAAAAAATTAGCAACATAAACATACCCATATTTCCATTTATTTCTACATCATTTAACCTAAACTACCTATGCTATATTTTAATTTTAAATGTATATTTACAGCACAACACAAGATTGCAATGATACGAAATCACGGGAAAATAGGTCTAGATCACAAATGAAAGCTGACTCTTATCAAAATGCAAAATGCAATTACAAATGCAAAATGAATTGTCAGCAGAGATCAGATTAAAAAAAAACCACACTGGTAGGCATTCTAGGTTCAGTAGATGATCTGTGGCCTCTTTTACTCACAGTTCATAATTCTGCTGTTGCTGGGCTCTCCTACCACATCATTCTTTTATTTATGAATATGTTCTAAGTCAGCAGGGCTCTGTACGTATTCTCTTCAGTTTCCTTCTCATAGTTGGACCAGGCCAAATTTGGTTAGCCATTAGCAGCTACTAACTGACGCTAGAGAACAGCTTTATGATCTCTTCCAAAAATTCTGGGATCCTCACTGCAATAATCACTTTTGAAAAGCAAAATTCAGAACAGGTTTGGGATATGGAAGGGTAAGAAGGCTGGATAAAATTGATATTAAAAACATGTTTTTGCAGGTACTGTGTCTTCTCAACCCTATCTGTACTGTTTTGAAGAACCAACACTAGAAATTTTGAAATCATATATCCTACCTCTCTTTCAAAGAGAGTAGGACAGTACAGATAGAGATTATCTCTTTTATTTGGTTTTGCTGTTACTTTTACAACATCAGGGTAGTGCTTGGGCTTAAAAAAGAATGGCTAAGCTTCACGGCAGGACAGTAAGTTGACTTCACCTCTTTCTGTTCTAGTCTCCATCAAGATTCCATCCACTTTAGCATGGTTACATTTACCATCCTCAGTGCTTATTTGAGAAGGCAGTTACAATTGTCAAATGGCACTATGGACAAAACCTACAATGGCATCGTAGAAAATACTGCTATGTTAATCTGGAACAGACAACTGCATTGGGATACAATTGCACTACATGTAGCCCTTGACTTACAACCAGTTGCTTAGGGACCATTTGAAGTTCTGATAGATGTACTTGAGTAAATTCATGGTACACGTGACCCAGATTTGAAGTTCCAGAGGTTGGGGGGGGTGTAGTCATGTGACTGCACTTTGCCCGCTTGGCAATTGGTCTGCCTTTACAGCCCTTGGCAGTGTCCTGTGGTCACATAGATGCACTTTATGACAATTTTATGGAAATTGGTTTGCTTAACTATCGCAGATTCACTTAATGACCATGGTGATTTGTTTAATGACCACCACAGAAAAAATGTAAAATTGGGTTGGTCATGTGACCGACCATTTTTAAAACCATCATGAGTTATGATTGTGAGAGATAGGCTCCATTGCAATTGTAACTCAAGGACTACCTGTATCATGAAGAATCATATAAAACATTTGGAGAATTCTTGAACCCAGTACTACCTATTGGGGGGGGGGTACTCTACAGGTAGACATGCCTTTTTCTCCAACCTTTCTATACAAATACACTGATTTGCTCCAAACAGAACTGCTGTCATATTATCTATATAAAGCTCATGCATTACAGAAATCTCAGCTCCAATTCATGCACATAATGTACACTCAACATTTAGGACATCGGTTCAGAAAAGCCTGCATGTGTACAATTCTATACATACAGACTTTCATGCACATCCATGCTAAATGGGGGAAAAAGTTATCTAGAGCACTCACATACAGACAGCTCCACACAATCTAATATCTATACGGGGCTCCTCAGAGGAAGGCATTTGAGCCTGGCATGTTCTTATATGAGAGTTATGCCAGACCCTTGCTTTCCAATGTATACAGCTGTATGGAACTCACCCCGATTCCACAATCTTACTTACTCCATGTGTTCCACTTAATACAACTCCTCAGGTATAGTAAGGGCTTAATAGAAATCTTAGAAGCTGAAGATAAGGTATGTCTTCATATCCAAGGCCAAGTAAGTTTGTGCGTATGTGTGTGCACGTGTGCGTATGTATATACATATATATGTATATGTATGATTGGTAATATAACAACCGGGGATATGAGAAGATACAGCCAAAAATTTTACAGTGCTAATAAAATCAGAAAATAATATATAGAATAATGAATAAATGAGCAACATTTATTGAAACTAATATATATATCCATAAAATGTTAATATAAAACTAACTCAATCCTTTAACATATTATTAAATCTAGCTATATAGACCATTTATTATTCCATTTTCTCAGTTTGGGTACAGTATGTTATTTTGCTACCTATTTATTTTGGTATATCGGGGGGAAAAAATCTGCAAGCATTTCTCCTTCTCCATGTCTGGCAGGAAAAAAAATATGTAGCTAGAAGTTAAACACTTGACAATTGCTAACCTTGAATGACATCCAAAATTTTCTTTCTGCCAAATAGTAGATCTGGTCCTGCCAGGTTCAGAGCTATTTTCTGAAAAGGTGCCACTTTGAAGGCAAAAGAAATCATTCAAGTCCAACAAGCACCAAAGGGAGTTCCCTCATGATGCAAATAGCAATGCCAGACCACATTTTCATTTGGAACTTAGCACCGGTGAAAAGACTTAATCTTTCGCTTTTTGCTCTGTAGTACCAGTCTCAACACGCTTCCAGTGCTGGTTATTTCTGCTTCAGACACACTAAATGCACAACTCAAGAAATTGGATAGTTTGGCCCTGAACTCTATAATTATGCAATCAATATAGTTACTAAATTGCCACCTTACGAATGAACAAAATTAAACTGGTATCAATGACGTCAATAAAAATAGTTATTGAAATATTTTGTAAAACAAATGGTCTTAAGCTGGACTCAGGTTGATTTAATCAAACGATGAAACAAAATTATTACTAGAGGATTTAAAGCAGTTTGGCAAAAATAAACACATAGCAGAGAAAATGGAAATAATGTGAGACACAAGAAAGTTCAAAAAACAATATATGTAGAAATTTATATTTTTCCAGCCAGAATCATCTTCAGAGGGTTATGAGTTTGCATGAAGGAATAAAGGAGTTTGCATGAAGGCTGATGTGGAAATTGCATTATTGCATTATTTTTTCTTTCTTTCTGGCCATTTCTCTGTCCCAGCTAATGCCTCTCCCCAACTTTCTAGAGTAATGTTTTAGATTATGTTTCATTTAATTCTTATATAAAGATAAGAAATGTATGTTCAAATAAACAATGGCATTGACAGGCAAAGTTTTTGTGAGAGCAGAAGTGGGTTTCTAAGATAGTTTGCAATTGAAAGAAATACATATACATACACTGTGCATGTAGCAATATGTGGTGAAACTTTAACATCAACATATATTTAAGGTTATCTTCATAATACAATATGTAAACTCCTGAAATAATTTGCAAGTTGTAAGAAGATGAGGTGTAAGAAGATTCTCAAAGCAATATTTGCTTTGAGAATTGGAACTTGGAAGCTCTCAGGCTAGAAAGGTACTGCTGTAATACCTTCTAGGGAATCAAGCACACATACCTTTATCTGTGGGTTGTTTCCAATCTTATTTGAAGGGTTGGATGACGGGAACACAGTTCGCAACAGCCGCCGCTTCAAACTGTTTTCCCTTGATTTAGAGCCAGGACTACCTTCTCCAGGTGGCCTCAAATTAGCTTGGCTCCCATGGCAGGGCTGAGCATAGTTTTCTTCGGAGTTTCTTCTTGCTACAGCATTTTCTCTGTTTACTTCAGGAACAGGGGTGTATTGCTGGTGCTGAAAACCTGATGAGAGTGGGGCAAAGTGGCTATTTGCCCCTTGGAACTCTGACGGGTCAAGAGATTGAGCTTTCATGACTAGGCTATTGGAATGAGCCTGCCCGTCCAACATGGGCTTATAATCAGGCCATAAGGTCTGCCTTCTAGACGATTTATTTCCACCGTTGCAGTTGAGGTAGTTTCCATATTTGTCTGCCCAGTCTGTTTCAGCGCAGTGTAGATATATGTCAGTTGGTTCATCTTCTCCTAGAAGTCCTAGTGACTGGGCTCTTCTCCTGCTAGTAGGGCTCTTACCCCTCAAGGTGTTAGAACTGATGAGGGAGAGCTTCTGGATGTCATTGAGTATTCCAGAGATATATCCTTCCACTTCAAATGTGCTGGCTCGCACAACCGTCTACCATAAAACAATTAATTAATTGATTAATTGAGGAAAGTTAATGTTATCTGCTCATTAATTAAGAAAGGGAATATCTAAATCTGGGACAAATTTACATATATTTCTACATACTGTACGTAATTAGTGAACTATCCCTAGTTCACTCTGAAAATGCAGATCCAAGGAGAGAATCACACTTATATTTACCGCATAGTGCTCAACAACGTAAAAATGGTTTGGTGCTATTAACAAATCAGGTGTTACAGGGTCTATCCAAAAGTAAACCTCCAAATGGAGCAGATTTACAATACATTGATTTGTGTTGCCTACCATTCTTTTTAACTCCTAGTTTCAAGCAATTACTAAGGTCCAATTCACACAAGAAGAAAAAAATATGTAGCTTAATCAATAGCAAACATGCATACTATGAACCAATTATATAATTTGATACACAATCTATTTTTACTACCTGCTGCTGTTTTACTGGATAATATGTTGAAAGGTAAAAAGCAAAGAAATGTTCTTTTTTTACATCTATTATAATGATAACTCAAATTAAAGGAATTCCTTTTCACAGGAAACTAGTTATAAGCTTATAAAATTATTTTAATTATGCAAAGATATTGACTTGGAACACAATAGCTGCATTTTCCTGCCCAGACACCTATCTCTACAATATATTACCTGTCATACAACTCAGCCAACTCATTTACATAGGAAATCAGAAGCTTAAGAATCTATTAATATTACTTCTCCAAAGGGAGGCTCAATATAACAATGCTGTCCGCTACATCATTTCAAAACAGCAAAAAATGTTGCAAACTGTGGTCAAATTATTGTGAGATACTGCCAACAGTTGTAAACGTGAACTAGTTGCCAAGTGCTTGAAATGCAATCATATGTCTTTGGGGGTTGGGGAGTGGCACAGCACAATATTTCACAACATCTGGAAGTACTTTACAGGCCATAAAATAACTTCTCCAAGGCTGCTGTAACTTTGAATGGTTGTTAAATGACTGTTTGTTAAGTGAGGACTATCTATATGCTTTTATTGTACACTACTAGCCATATATAGTAAAATCTTGTGATAGGGTGGTATACCAACCTTTCCAAGGAGCCTGAAAAGCTGCTGTAAATCACGATCCATCTTAGAAGATAGTATCTGTCATGGCTTAAATAGAGCAAATACCTACAACTTCTAAAAAGTGTTCTGTCCTTATTTTCATCTCCAGAACATTCACCATGCATTACTGAATGTATGAATATGTTGCATTTAGTTCATTTAGGAACTGTATCCATATATGGATAATTCAAAATGGAAATAATCATTTAGCAACAATTGGAACCAGCAACTCAGTCATTAAGCAAAGCAGCCATGAAGTAAAACTGTGACTGTGCTTATAAATCTTACTTCAGGTTTCCTTTGCTTTACAGAACTATGAAAGTTGAAAATGTGAGGATTGGTATAAAGTTATTTTTCATCATGGTCATAATGATAAAAGGTTGCTAAATGTGGACTACCTGTAAGGGATAATTTTCATTTAATTTTTAAAATGGTTTTGCTAATTTATTTATAAAATGAGAGAGAGAGAGAGAGAGAGAGAGAGAGAGAGAGAGAGAGAGAGAGAGATATCATCAAATATATATATATTTGATTTGATATAAAATCAAAGTAACTTTGAATTAGAACTTTGAAGGTGACTGGATAGATCTTTGTTTACTCAGAACTGTCTCATGTAAAAATGTGATGTAAATCAAATAAATAAATAAGATCTTTCAACAAAGCTCTCAATGGCTGGATTTACGTATCATGCTAATTTGAACACACAATAGTTAACTTTGTTCAGCATAAAGTTAATTAAAATCAAAATAGCTGAAGTCACATAATCCAACCATACTTAAGAATGCTCATTTAAGCATATACAAAGATGGCCTGGTGATTAGAAACTTCTTAACACAATGTCTGATATGTGATAGCACATTCACACATTCTCCTTACAGTTAACTCATCCAATATCCAAACTGTGCCGTGTATAACTCATCTATGTTTTCACAATGCACCAGTAAATTACGGCATCCTAGCAAAAACCCCAAATACCTTGATCTATATTGCTAGCCTGGGTTAAAAACAAAAACAAAGAAAAATACTCCACCACCCAATTTTCAAGAACGGTAGAAATGGTGGTCTAAATTCAACTTAAGAAATCTTTCAACTAGTCATTGTCATTGGAAATTATCAGCAATCCATTGTCAATCTACGTAAATATTAGAAAATGGAAATCTAACTATTGTCAAATAAAATTTTGTATATATAAAAAGTGATTCATGCATTGTCCATAGAGAGGGATCTCTGGCAATCTGTGATTATTAATATCTATAATGGAGGACATTTACTCCCACAGATTAGCTTATTACAGTCTTTTCTGAAATGCCAGAGAGAAGGAACTGTCACTCATTAAACAATCTTCTAAATACCAGCATCTAGCTTACTCTGTTTTGAAATAATTTGCTTCTGCTTCAAAGATGTCCTGTTCTGTTATATATGACATTTTTGAAACAAGTCCAAACCTAAAATCAATATCTTCTTTCTTTCTTTCTTTCTTTCTTTCTTTCTTTCTTTCTTTCTTTCTTTCTTTCTTTCTTTCTTTCTTTCTT
>JANHFL010004064.1:90786-102727 GCA_032468155.1 Oxyrhabdium leporinum | reverse complement strand
ATCTACAATGGCCAAGATACTTTGGGAATTCTGGCAACTATATACACTTACTAAGGGGGCATGATCAGAGGTGGGCTTCACATAACATAACAACCAGTTTGCCTATTGCAGAACCAAAAATGTGAGCGCGCATTTAGTGTTCTGTATACATAATAGTGTTCTGTGCACCACAGAATAGTCATGCTGGTCATATGACTATGGAAGTGTCTTTGGATAATGCTGGCTCCCTCGGCTAAGAAATGGAGATGAGCACCACTGCCTAAAGACGGACACCACTGGATAGGGGGAAACCTTTACCTTTATCTATACACCTTTACAGTATCTGGAAATTGGCGTGATTAGATACAACGGAACTTGTTTCGGAATAGAAAAAGTAGCATGTTACCAATACTATAAACATTTCATAAATTCAAGCAACCCTTTAAATGAAAAGTGATGAGCAATGAGTACACTGCAGAACCACATAATCCTTGCAGATGGTTACAGACCATGTTTCCCCCCCACAAAATCTGAAAAGTCTAAAAGGTTCAATAGAGGAACAGATGCTTAACAATTATCTTAAATGCAACGTGGATTCATCAGTAATTTTATACCCAGGTTTTGTCACAAGTGTTAGTTCATTACAAATTTCATTAGATATATTATTAATAATTTGTGTTAACACAGGGAGTGTTATATTTTTATGGATTAGTGCTTAGAGTATTAACTCCCTTTTTGGGCAGTTCCACAAACACTGATTCATTATATTGTTAAAGGAAATAACTTCCCAGCCTCAATGAACCTTAACGAATATGAGGTATGTTTAAAATGTGATTAAGTCTAAGGCTAGTAGCTCTAGATAGCATACAACATGAAACAGTTTAAAATAAACTAATAGAAAGTGATAGAAAAACCAACATCTGGAAAAATAACACAAATTCTACCAGATGAATTATCACAAAAGGTCCATCACTCTAGCTCAAGGCCTGGAGGAACAGCCAGGTTTTAAAGGCTCACTTATATAAGGGAAGGCATATGAATCTCATCGGGGCGGAGGGACATTGTTCCAGAAGGCAGGGTTACATTTCAAGGGCATATGGCAAAGTAAAACGGGCCTACAATTACACTAGCAACCTTGCAGAAATATTCATAGATTAAATATTTTAAGTGGAAACATCATCAGATTTAGCACAACTTTCTAAAAGGTATTCCTATGAATACTAAGTCTCACAAAAAAGTTGTAGAATGTTTTGATAGGAAAGAGAAGACAATCCCTACCAAGTCAGATTTGTACAACTAGACACCTTCTTTAGCAAAATCAAACGGGATTTTAAGGCAACTTTCTACCTGTAAATCATAGCAAGTGAACCAAACATAGACTGATAACTGCAAACACACATATGCTTTGAACTCATTCCCAATTTCTGAAGCATTCAGTAATAACAAAGGAGAGATCGCTGGAGTTATAGTATATTTATGGTCAGATTCCCGCTCTAAAGTGGGCTATAGATCGTCTCTGCACTGTTTATCTGCTGCCCTTTCTATCATACATATTAAGCAATATCTGTTACACCAGATTCATAATCCATCTAAAAAGAGTTGGAAAAAGGCTTGGGTGATCATCTAGGCCAATTCTCCACTAACATAAGAATCTAACTCACAGATGGCCATTCAGCTTCAGCTACATACATAAAACAAAACAACTCCAAAGACTTCATGCAGCAATCTTCTCTGCTGTAAAGTAACTATAAACCTTTAAAATGTATGTTAAAGTCCACTCCAAATCTTCTCCTTGCCATTTGTACCTGATAAGATCTAGCCATGTCCTTCTAAGTAATAAACAACAAGTCTGCAGGGACAGAGAAATGTACATCACCATTTATAACATTCCCCCCTCTTTTTCTCATTAGATTGACCCATCTACTGCTTTGCATCCAACATTGTATGTATTTAATATAACATTTTTCCAACACACAAATAGCATCTGTAGATTAAGTAGTTACTCAAATAGCTTTGCATTACACTTATTACATGGCTGGAAATTTGATTACAGGTTAAGGGCCATGCACATGGTCATAGATACACACATCTTCCCAATTTCCAGGCCCACCCAGAGATCTGCTCAAGAGCGCTGTTTCTCCGCTGTGGCAAGCAGCAACCAACCAGTGGAGCACAAGGAAAACAAGAAGGCTGCCTGGAGAGAAGCAACCAAAAATGTTTTCCTTCCCTCTAACCAATGAACCTGCTTAAGATTGCAGTTGCTTGCTGCTATTGGACCACTAGGAGAAGTGGGAAGCCTCACCCCCTTTCCATCTTCATGAGGTCCACCTGAGAGCAGCTGATGCTCAAATATCATTAGCAGTAATCTGTTCCTTAACACCTAATCAATGGTTGGTCAGTTGGATGTCAAAGGAAAACAGGCAGAGCTTCCAGGGCCTAGAGGGACAGTAGGACCACCTGTGGATCTGCAGGTTGCCAATCTTTCTTGATTCTCTTCAATGCTCACAGTACATTTGAAGTTCTCACCAGTTTACAGTCTGCTGCGGTCTCTTCACTGTTCAGTCTCACAGCACACTACTGTAGATCCTTAATAGCCTGGCAAACAAGAATACACAGCAGTCAACAAACATTAGTTAAGAATTCCCACAGAGGACAAGGAACTAAACACACCCACACCTACAATTACCTTTCTGAGTAGAGGAAATAAGAGTTTGCTTTTCCATTATATCACTAGACAACATTTGCAATTGCTTGGTATAAAACTGGGTTTCCCTCCCAAACCCCACCAATCTAATCATCTCGACAATGCTTTATTAATACTGTAAATCTCAAATAGGCGTGGTCAGGGATTTCTCCAAAGATTCAACGGTCCTTGCTAGGCAAATGGTAATAATACCTTGCATATATCCAGCAAACATGTTGCCTACATGCAGTCTGCTTTCTGAAGCATCAGTTGGGCCATCTTTTAACTCCTTCCAGTCTGCAGTGACAGTTTCAGCTGTCCCTTTTCTTTCATTCCACACACTGCACAATTTGACAGTATTCAGAGAGAGCCACTCCCTCAAAGAGATGCCACATTGCCTCCTCACAGGTCTGGGGGGGGGATTTTTTCAAAGGTCCTCTGCCTCCTACAAGAGTTGAAGCTGGCAGGCTGGGAGAGGAGATCCCGGCGCGCGCGCACACACACACACACACACACCGCAAAAGATGCTAGGGAGGGCAGTTCCAGGGGAGAAGCAAGAAAGGATTGCGAGCAAATTGCACTACTGCCATTGAGCAAAGCTGATTGGAGGACGGGTTGTTGCTGGGTTACAAGAATGAAGATGAAATGAAGGCCTCCCCCAAGGAAAGACAAGCTTTCTCTTTCCCTTCCACCCCCACCCCCACCCCCAATAAGCCCTTAAGGCGGGGGGGGGGGCAAAAGCTAGGTACCCTGGCAAGTAGCTCCCTTTCTCCCTGCAAGCCCATTCAATGCCCGGCTTAGCCCATCCCACAGTGCCAGGAGGTGGTTTATTGTCAGGGCGTGTGCGCTTTAAAGTGCAGCTCCGCAGAAAAAGAGTTAAATCCTCGGGAGCGGAGAGGTTAGTTGGAAACGGACAAATCCAGCGCTCGGAGAAGGGCGAAGGCGGCGTCCCTCATAAATAAACCGACGAGCCCGCCGGGACTCAGGCTTCAGCTTACCGGCGTCCTTATAAAGCAGCCCTTTTGGGAAGGAAGCGGGAGTTAGCGCGTGCCGAGCCGAGCCGAGCCGCCGGCCCTCCGCCCAGCACGAGAGCTCAGGGGAGCGCGGGAAAGGGGGCGGAGGCCGACCTGACATGTTCGTGCAGGAGCTGCGTTCACCTGACCCTGGGAGATTTGACTTCAGGGCGTGGTGCCACGGCAGACCTACAGCAACACCCGCCCGGGAAGGCGCATCTCGGGATTGCGACAGACCGCAGCCAGAAAGCTGGCGCTGGGGCTTCAAGCAGCCACTCCGCCCTGAAGCAGAAGACGGCCTGGTGGGGTGGGTGGGTCGGTGTGAGTCTCAGGCTTGCGGTGCAGGGGTGAGCCCGTCCCCCACCCAGCCCAGTTCGCGAACTAACTTACGGAAGGAACCGCCTCCATTTAGACCTGGCGCCTTCCAGAAGGCGTTGGACCACAAAGCTCGTCACTCCTGGCCGAAACAGCCAGCCCATGTGGCAGAAGTAGAAAAGAGGGGGGTGCCAAGGCTGGAGGAGACGAAGTTTAAGCGAGGCAGAGCAAGGCTGATCTCCGAGCCTGAAGGCCAAAAGCTCTTGATAACCCTTCACCTAATTGAGAACCAACTCTGATTTCCTAGTTATGTCTGACAGAAGCAGTTTGTTCATCTTGTCTAGACAGGCAGAGACATACCAGAGAAGAATGTCTGTGGCGATTCTCAATCATCCGGGTCACGGTTGTCCCAAAGGTGCTTTTTTTTCCAAAAGGCAACTGAACTTTCTTGGCTTATTTTCCTTTGAAAACGTTTCGCGTCTCATCCAAGAAGCATCTTCAGTTCAATTTCAACTAAAGAAGCTTTCTTGGATGAGAAGTGAAAACGTTTTCAAAGAAAAAAAAAGTCCAGTTGCCTTTTGGAAAAAGCGCTTTTGGGACTAGGGAGCAGAGTGTTATAATAAGTGTGAGTGTTACAAATATGCAGATAAAATCTACATGAGCCAATGAAATCAATAGTACTGTATTCCTGCATTGTCCCTTAGCTACAGGTATGCTAAAGCTCACAACATACCGAATAGAAATGCATCTTTTTTGTATGCTAGCCCACTGGAGAGAGCTGGACATATCTGGAAGATTCTGCTACTGAGGACATTTATAAAGAAAACATAAGGCCACGGTTTAATAGTTTGCTAAGCTGTTCACAAATAAAAATAGGTTCGGTTTATTTAGAAAGATCAGAAGCAAACAATGAATGTTAAACATAAAGACACTGTATATCCAAACAGCTAAGATAAAAGTGTCATCGTGTCTTTTTTCCTAAGTTGCTGAGAATCAAAACATTCATTTTAGTTAAATCAGTCTTTCCCTAGCTTGGCATTCTTCAGATGTGTGAAAATTACAATTCTCAGCCAGAACATTTTTGAGCATTGTAACTCTAATGCACCTGAGGAGCATCACATAGGGAAAACTAAATTAAGTCTTCCATTAAAAAAAAACGTTCTCAATTTTTATCCTTTTTATTTCTCTACAAGTATTGTTCTTTATCAAATGATCTTGTGTATGCCACCAGAGTCCACCACTATGTACAAGCCATCCAGGATAGAAGGACCAAGAGTTTATGAGGAATTTAAAAAATGGAAAATTATAAAGATCAAAGTAAATTTAAAGAGGCTTTGCATTTTAAGTATTTTCCACCACCTATTCAGGGTTAATAGGAAAACTCAGTATAGTATGGTTTGCTAAAGTGTTTTTGGTGAAACAAGGTACTACTAATAGCTCTAGGTATTTTATCTTCAATAGTTACTGGCATATGAATATAGATTCACATTCTTTTTGTTTACAGAAAGGGAAAGAATTAGATGTACTGTGGTGTGGTAGAGGCTAGATTATTCATTCTAGTATTTTTCTTGGTGGAGAAATCCATAAATCCATAAAGTTGGAATGTGTATCATGGAAATTGCTCCCTCCCCCAAGTTGAAATCTGTTCCTTCCAAGAAGTACAAAAGAAGGAAGCTATTTACATTAAATAAGTACATGCTAATTTATAAGTATAGATGCACATTTAAATATTGCTAATTATTAAATGTCAACAACTCGCATCTGATTTCAGATGATGAATGGACTGATGCTTAACAATCTGACTGGTTTCCAGTAATCTCCTTGATCCTGTCTAGGCACTTCATTCATTATCATTCCCTTCGATTTCCCTTAACCTTGCCAAGCACAGATTTTTTCTTCTAATCCCTCAGCTGTTTGTATCACATGATCAATGTATGTGAGTTATTGCTTATTGAGTATTTCCTTGAGCACTTAATCTTTTTTTGGGCCTGGATTGATTGGTTCTTGCAGTCCATGGTACTTTTAGGCATCGTCTCCAGATCCATTATTTAAAAGTGTCTATTGTCTTGTTCTTAGGGTCCAACTTCGTGAGCTGTATATATCTTGGAAATATATGTCCCACAATCTTTTTTAAGTTGTCATTGCTTTCTTCCTTAGGATTCATTTCTAATTTTCATTCTGGATCCTCATCTCTTCCAATCCTGCTATTCTTATAATTTATTTGTTATATCAGAATGAAATAAATATAGAGGCAACTTGCAGAAAGTTTCAGAAATAGGCACATGCTCTTGTATTGTCTTCAGTATAGATATATTGTTCAATATTTTCCAGTTTCTAGGGCACACAGTCTTGTTCCTCATTTGTTAACACAGGGCTGTTATACTTTAACTGCTGTTTCTCCTTCATCTTGAAACAGTTCAATAGGTCATTTGTGCTTTCCTAATTGCCAGCTAGTCATTCCTGAATATATTTGATGTCTCTTTCTAAAAAGAGTTCTATAATTCTGTTTACAAAGGGTTTTCACTATAAGCTTTCTAACTTCCTTAACCATATTTTCCTCTGTTCTGTTGTATACTACTTTTGAATATTCTTATTTCCTCCTGTGATTTCTCTGTTCTTCCAAAAACCATTTGTTATTTTTCTTCTCGTTCTTTCCCTCTTTTTGCTGACATTCTTGATTGACATCCCTTGTTTTTATTTGTTTGTTTTGCTTGGCACTGAAATTAGTGATAAGTCAATTCCAAGGCTTTCCTTCATTTTCTATTCTACCACAATAGCTTCTTCTGAAAGCTGCTTCGATTTCTTCCTCTTTGAAATTTTGGAAGCACACTTTATTATTTTCTGCTGCAATTTTTACAGTGTCTACTATCTCTTCCTACAGCACCTCAGGATAAGTATATGGAATCTGTTCCTTTTAGTGAGCCTACATTCTTACTGTATGTCCTCTTGGTTAAATTCTGCTGGTACTGTATAATGTGTTGAAATCCTTGTCACTGTCTCCTTAATGCTCCTTAAATTTGTGTTTTCCAGAACCCAATACTGTGTGTTTAGGAAAAAAAGTGCAATTCCTTTAAGATCAGCTAATAGGTATAGATACATCAATGTCATATGAAGCACCCTTGCCTTCTTCCAATCCAAATGCTAACTACCTCAACTATTAATGCACCTTGCATTATTTCATTTCTCAAGTCTTCTTGCAATTCTAAATTCCTTCATTTTACCAGTGTCTGCATTCCAATTGCCCATTAGTAGCATTGCATCCTTCCTTGACAGGTCTGAAGTAGGTAGGTATCCTTGTATGACTCTGATGTTCAGTGGATATCCATTCTAAGAATATGTTCATATCGATTTATTGGCTACACTTAATGGCAAACCTGGCTATAGACAAAATGTCCTTCTTGATAATCCTTGCTAACTCATTCCCTTGTATGGAATCATGGTCTGAGATAGACAGAAATCCATCCACTTATCTCATTCATTCTGAATATACATCATGTCAAGGCAGCCTGCTGGGGACATCTTTTTATTTTATCTCACAATAATAACCTCATGTGGTAGTTTGGACTGATAGTGATGAGTGGCTGACCAAAAGTTAATCAGTAAGTTTTCCCAGCCCTAGTTCAGTTTATTAACTACTATATCACACTTATCTGATTTAAACTGACCATTTCATCTACTTTTTTCCTTCCTAATGTTTCTTTTTGCAAGAGCAAGTTGTTGTTTTTTTAGTCAACTAAGTGTTGATCCATTGGTTGTGACAGCTTGTTACCCAAACAACTTGTTACCCAAGCCTGATTTTATGGGCTGAGAGTAAGTGATCAGGCTTTCATACCTAAGGTGGGACTAAAATTCAGAGTCTGCTGGCTTCTAAGCTGGTGCCATAACCACTAGACCAAACTGATTCTCAAACCAGTGGATGGCTCTTTCATCCACTCACATTTGCTTATTCCTAAAACATTCGGTATAGTATCTTCTATTTCCTCTTCAACATTCAACTTTTCCTTGTTTCATGTTTCTCATGTTCCCTGCTCCAATGCTTTTAGACTCTATTCACCTTCTGCCTTGCTAATCAAATAGTTACTGTACAGACATTGCACTGATCCTCACAGCAACACATGGTGTGATAAGGTGGGAACAGTGATTTCTAATGCAGATAGAAACCACAGATTCTCAAAATGTGTTACACAGCAGATATACCTTAGAAACAATTAAATGATTATTCTGAATGATGAGCGGGCAGTAGGTTGGATCTTAACTCATAAGCAAAGCTATGCTGATTGACCATTCAGAACATTTGCTATTCTCCCTCCTTAGGGTAGAGTTTTCTTGGGATTTTTTTCATAGAAACATTACAGTGTAAATCTTCAGTGACTTCCTTCTACAGAAATGGGTTCTGGAGAAAAATGTCAAAACTTGTAAGTGAGGTATAAGAACAGAACACCACTTCAGAAAAAAAGATTGAAAAAGTTTCTATTAGAAAAGCTTGCAAGAAAACCACAGAATGCTATGTACTTTTTTTTTCCTGTGCCCTAATTTAGGTGAAGCAGAGGAGGGGCATAAAACAATTCCAAGACTTGCAGTCAAAGTTATCCAAATATTTGGCAATGTTTTCTGTTACTAATATTGTCCCATCTTGGTCAAAAGCCAGTTCTATGTCATCTTTCAATGTGTTGCTAAAATAAATAGGCAATTGGGTGTTGAATTAGCACAAAAACAAAATTGTTCCAACTTGTATAATCCATCTCTTAGTGTGCTAGTGTCAACAATCTCTTCTTATTACTTTCCTCAGACTTTCTTTGCAAATGGAGATTGCAAAGAATATTCCAAAATATGACAGTAAGCCCTTTTTCATAGTACCAAGCTTTTATAGCACCAATTTTCAGATACAGAAAAACCTCAATTTAACTGTGCAGGGAAAGGTTATCCCTAAATCCAATTGTCCACTAAATCTGGACTTATATTATTGAAGTAATTTATGTCAGTTACATAATTGTATTTATTACATATTTATGTTAATTATGTTTGTACATCATATATATAGGTGTGAATGTGGATCAAAAATTCAGTTTATATAACTGATGCAAATCATGTAAATTCTATCAACTGGATTGCTTTGGAGACCACAAACATTGTGCACTGTCTTGGTGTGAAGCCCAAAATAAAATGTTGTGTATTCCAACAAAAGTTAAAAATATAGGGACTTTGGGAAGAAATGATGGATTGAAAAGGAAATCAGCTGCGAAAAATTAGATGAACAGTCCAGCTCTTTGATAATTCTTCTCTAGACAAGAAGAGGACTTGAGATCACCAACAAGTGCTCCAGACAGTTGCTCCTTAAAAGGAGACTGCAAGAGAGGAGTTTCAGTGGGTTTAGAGCTCTGAGAGATGAGAGAACAGCACCTTGCTCAAATTGCACTCGGCACCTTTGAAAGGACATTAGTTTGCATATTTATTTCTCACTCACTTTTGGAAATTGCTTGTTAGCTGCATTTCCACTATTAGGAACTTTTGGATCAAGGTATTCCACAGCACTGGTAAGTTTTCATCAAACTTTAGTGAAAGATATTTTAAATATAGGTTTAAGGACTTAAAAACATTTTAATAAACAGCAAAAGTTTATAACTTGGGTTTTAGAAAGTTACAAACAGGCTAAGGATCCAAATCTAAAATAAAATTTTGGAATTATTTAAAAAAACCCTTCCCATGGGAAAAGAGCAATAGCACTTAGGCTCATACGCCACTTCATAGTGCTTTGCAACACTCTCTGAATGGTTTACAGTATCAGCATGATGTCCCCAACATACTGGGTCCTCATTTTACCGACCTTGGAAGGATGGAAAGCTGAGGCAACCTTCGGCCAGGATCAAACTCCAGGCTTTGGGCAGAGTCAGCCTGCAATATTGCATTCTAACTACTGCGCCACTATGCTCCTTGTTTTGAATTGTTTTAAAAAATAACATTAAGATAAGACTTTAAAAATTTGACAATAGAGAGAACTAAAAGAATCTAAAGGAGATTCTTAAAGGAGAAGAATGCTCAAAGTTGACTTAAAAATATAAAATGAAGCAAAATATTTAAGCATTAGACACATTGAAGGATATTTTAAGCCTCTATAGGTAGACTGTGTTTAAAAGATGTTATGGAAAAGGAATATATTTCACTTGATTTGAAAGTAATTTAAAAAGTACATCTACAAGAAATATGGAAAAAGATTTTACACTAGGCATACAAAAGAAAACAGATGACATTTTAATAATTAAAAGGATACAAATAGCAAACCAAAATGTCCCTGAATAATTTTCCCAAATTGGATTAACAAAAAAGATTTGGTAAACCTTTGAAGAATTTTATTATTTATTTAATCAAGGTTAAAATAGATGTGTTGTTATCTCTGGTAACCCTTATGGATTTCTGCTGACAAAAGGACTGAAATGTTAAGGATTTGTTTATAGATAAGAGATGGGATATGGGAAGAAGAGACATTTGTTGTATTTTAAGCGAAAGTGATGTTACTAAAATTGTTTATACTTATTGTGATAAATGGGGAGTTATTTCTTTATATATTTTTCTCTCTTTTCTGTTTTTCTTTTTTCTTTTCTACATGTTCTATTTTTTATTTGTTCTTTTAAGTTTGCATTAGTTTCTGTTGTTCTATTTACAGAGTCAGCAACTTGCCCCCAACAATCTGGGTCCTCATTTTACCGACCTTGGAAGGATGAAAGGCTGAGGCAACCTTGAGCTGGTCAGAAGCAAACTGCTGGCAGACAGCAGATTTAGTCTATAATACTGCATTCTAACTACTGCCATCAGGGCTTATTATTAAAGTAATATATTTTAAATTGGAATTTAGCCTTTGAGTACATATACAATATAAAGTGTTAGAATGTTAAAGTGACCAGCTGATTAAATTTGCTCTTCCATTTTCATCTTGCTTATATGTTTGGATCTGTTAAGAGAAGGGAGGGACTGGTGCATTCTTGGGGCCCTTCATTACTTGCACATAACCGTGGCTCAGGCATGCTTTCTTTTTTTTTCTGTCCCCATCATGTTGCCTTCGTCTCACCCCCAGCCTTTGGATCAGAAAAACAGCCTTAAGTGATTCATAACTGTGTTACTATTAAAGTGTTTCCAAGGGCAGCTTCAATGTGTATGAAGTCTGATAGAATTTGTCTCTCATTGCCTTGGAGGGAAGTCGGAAGATGCTGTGATAGAGACAATAGAACCAGGATAAGGACTGGCAATGCGGAGAGCAGATTTCCTGCTGCAATAGTTTTTTTGTTGACTCAAGGATGGGTGGGTAGCATGTCAGTTCAGCAGTGGGGAAAAGCCCTTGGTGTGCACTGGGGAGCCAGCTGATTAAAGAGAGCGAAAGGGGAACTCCATAGGTCCAAGCAAAAGTTATGTCACAAAATGCTGGATTTAGTAGATTACGTGGTGCTTTTTTGCAAGCTTTATTTATGAAAATATATAGTTACAAACAAATGTACAGCCTTAATTTCAGGAAAGGGAGAGTAGCCATATGAGTCATGAAGAGAGTTTGAGAGCTACTATACATCCCTTCTTAATACTAGAAACAACTCACCAATCCAGTATTATCACTTGCTGGTATCCATGTTAGAGAAACTGTACAGAACTGGCTTTGTATATTATGAGAGAAGAGCCTGCTACGCCTGGCATTAAATAAATGCAAACTTCAAAAGTTTTTTTTCTTACATATAGATCCTAGAATTATCAAAGGAGCCATTTATTCAAATTACATCTTTGAATTATTCTAAATCTTTAAATTAATCCATAACTCCATACTCTATATCACAGTGATGATTACTTATAGATGAATTACACTGTTTTTGTTATTTCTCAACTTTAAAAAGTAGAAAATCAAAATAAGAACATGGCTGTTATAAAGCATTCCTAGGAAATTAATTCCTACTTAATAAGATAGACTCTCTAG
>JANHFL010004064.1:47663-65843 GCA_032468155.1 Oxyrhabdium leporinum | reverse complement strand
TCCCCAGAGAGTCAAGGACATATCAACTTGCACCTGGAAGAGGAGTGCCAGAAGGAAGGCATCCGTTTGATCTGGAAACGGATTGGACCATGTGATCATTGGGGATGGCTGGGAGGTGGATCTTTGAATTTCTTTTGGGGAGGGAAAAACCTGGGGCTTCAGATTCAGTTTTTTTCCAGATGTGCCAACATGGTTTCTCTAATAAATTCTTATTTGGAGAACTTGGTTTCCGAGTGCTGAATGGATAAGGGGAACTTTGCTGGAACCCTGACAGCCAGTTAATGGGCTGGCTTCACAGGACGACACCTGAGAACATGCCTTTTGCAATCTGGAGAACTTGCTGAGATTATGTTCCTGTCCCTCTATGATTTATTTGGAGGTTATTTCCATCAAAGGCAGGAGCCATTCCTAGATCACAAAACCTGTACCTGAGACCAGGAAGTTAGTTTGGGAAATGAATAGCAAGATACAGGAGATGCACAATTCCATTTCACCTCACCAGCATCTCATTATCTTCCTCCCAATATTTTGGTGTCTGTGTGGACAGCATCTATCTGCTCAACAGGAGAGCTGGCTCTCCATAATTCTGTCTGGGACAGCCAGGAAAGAAAAATCTCAAGAGAGGTTATAGAGCAGGGGTGTCAAACTCGCAGCCTGGATGCATCATGGTTTGGCCACACTGATGCCTGGTTTAGTGAAGGGGATAAAAGTCATGGTACATCATGTGACACCGCCATGACAATGCGAGTTTGACACCCCTGTTGTACAGAGTAAAGGAGATGACATGTATGAAAGACAGGAATCTACAGAGCTGTTAGTTATCATATTCATATTTATGGCTTCTCTGCAGTAAATCCACTTATCTAGCCTTCTGCGACTGCTTGGAAATGTTGGGTAGGCAGAGAAGTAAGTGCTGTATCTTTTGTGAAGCCCTGAAAGCAGGAAGCAATGTGATTGAATAGAATCACTTTTATTTAAAGTATCTAAATATATTTTAAATAAAGCAGTTAAACATGCTGAGCTTGTCTGCTGGAAAGCTGAGAGTTCGGGTTCAAGACCCTGCGCGACTGGGTGAGCTCTCATTACTTGCCCCAGCTCCTACCAACCTAGCAGTTCTAAAGCATGCAAATGCGAATAGATAAATAGGTACCACTTCAATGGAAAGGTACCAGCATTCTGTGTTCCTTCGTATATATCAATGCTGACCACATGACCACGGAAGTATCTTCGGACAATGCTAGCTCCCTCAGCTAAGAAACAAAGATGAGCACTGCCCCCTAGAGTCAGACATGATTGGACAAGGGAAACCTTTACCTTTATTTAAAGATTAGCTAAAGATCAGGAAGGAGACTACGGTGGTTGGTGGGAAGGTGCTGCACTGTTTTGACTTCTGGGAAATGGGGGCTGGCCATCTGAGTTCTCAATATGGTCCCCAAATTCCACATATTCTCCCAGGCCCCAAAATGTGTTTCATCTTCCATGTTCTGCAACGTAATTGCCTATCCAGATTCTTGGCAGATTAGCATATTATTTCCTACTCTAATAGAAATCAGAGATTAACTGTGGGACATTATGAACGCGTAGCAAATATCCTACCATTTATGTATTATGTATCCTTGCAGCTTTTTCTTTCTGGCTAGCTCAAAAATGATCTGGTCCTATGGAGGTCAAGTATTTTCTGTCCACAGGTAAGGTCAGCTGGACTTTATCAGACTTTTGACAATTATCTCAAAGTAAGCACAATTCTTTTTGAAGCATGACTGTCAAAGTTCTCTTTAGCAATATTGATTGCGATAAAGGATAAAGAGAATTCTCGCAACAGAGCTATTTCCTGTTTTGAACAATTTATACTAGATTGATTAGGGCAAAACTGATAATGTTGTTTTATCTTGAAGTTGTAATTTAATTTCTAATAATAATATTCCTAGGTGATCAGTCTTGGATCAACCATTAAGCGAAGTAAACTTAGGGCTCGAAGGAAATGGGTACTTTTCCACCCTAGCTACCATGCTCTTCACTCTTTCACAGCTATGTTTTTCATAACTGTCCTCCTCTGAAGTGTTTCATTTAAAATGAAGTGTTTCATTTTAATCAGTAATGTTAAAAAAATGTTTTCCTTGGCATGGTGAGTGGACAAAGTTTAAAAGTTTGGTTTGAAAGTGTCACATATCATAATCATTTCCGCCTCATGATGTGAGAGCTTCACTTCCATGGAAGAATACCATTGTTGGGTTGTGTTTAAGGCATCAAACAGTTGGTCTTAATCCAGTTTTGATGGATGTGCATGCAGCCAGATGATTACAAAACAGCTTTGATTACAGAATCTTTATTGAAATGGGAACCTATACTTACTGTAATTACCATCATTTCAAGTACAAGGTGATTTTGCATTATTGGTTTATTTAATTTTAGGAGAATGTGTGTGAGGTAGTGGAGTATTTTGAATGTTTAATCTTCAGTGTTTCAGTGTCTTGTTTTCCACAAAAAAATGGAACCAACAACTGCAAAGGAATGAAGAACCAACCAGTAGACCGGCTCCTTGAAACCTCTCTGGAAAGGAGAGGACATGAGATCACCTACAAGTCCTCCAGACAGCTGCTCCTTATGAGGAAGCCTCAAGATAGTCATCTCCAGCGTTTAGAGCTGGTAGACAGAGGAATAGCCATCTTCTTCAAACCATGGTCAATGCTTTTGGAAGGACATTCCTTACTTTTTTACTCACTTTTGAAAATTGCTTGTTAACTGCTTTTCAGTTACAGTATTAGAAACCTTTGGATAGACATATTTGCCAGCTCCAAATGAGTTTCCTTTAATCCTGAGTTAAATCATTTAAAATACAAATTTAAAGTCTTTATTTTTTTCCGTAATAACCAGCAAAAGGGGGATTAAAACTTTCTAAAATCAAAGTTTTTAGCAAAGTAAAAGTTACAAACAGCCTAAGGGTCCAGACAAATTTGAAATAAGGTTTTGGAATTAATTATAGAGAGTCTTTCATTTTTTTTCTCTCTTTTTTCTCCGCCTTCTATTCCTTATTTTATGTTTCTATGTTTTTTTTAAAATTTGTATTAATTTTTCATACTATTGTAAAGAATTACTATTAAACAAAATCAAAGGAGCTGAGGTAGACTTCTGCAAGAGGGAGAACTTTATTTGCGGTGCATAATGGTTTGTGGGAAGGACCTTAGGAGACAGGGTAAAGAGAAAGCTGCCAGTTGAGTCTCTCTGAGGAGGCATTCCATAAATGCGATCTATAATGGCAGAGCAACAAGTACAGAACAAGTCCTGTAAAGGAGACAGTTGGAGATTTGTACGGCAGCATACATGGCACTCTCCCCCTCTCATTTTATTCCACAATAACAACAATTCTGTTGGTTTCAGGTGTAAGAAATCAGGAATCAGGGTCGAGTACAAGGATTACATGTTTATTCCATGCTGACTCTAAACAAGAATCTGAACTACTAACTGTCAAGGCAAATTAGTGCCAGATAAGAATCAACAAAATTCCATACTAAGGGGGGCTGGACTTAGACCTCTTATTAGTGCAAAGGTCCTTGTCAGAAGAATAATTTGAGGTTCCAACTCGAGCCCGGGCTGGGCAAGAATAAATAAAAACGAGATCCAGACAGCTGTGAGGAAAGAAGAAATATTTATTCCTAAAAGCAAACAGTTTGCTTTTAGGGGCAGCTGCAGAGAAATGAAGTACAGAGGCAGACTTTTATAGTGGGAGCTTGTGCTGGGTGTGGAAGTGTCTGTGTGCTGATTCAAAGGTGACACTTGAGGGGTCTCTCTCTCTCTCTCTGTGTGTCTCTCTCTCTGTGTAGCTATGTATTCTTGTGAATATGCAATTCTGCTGGGAAACCTAATTTAATTAACTCCATTTGTGTTTACAGACCTTGACCCTAGTATGTGGATTAGGCCTGGCTTACTTATGGGGGTGGGGGTGGGGTGGGTTTGAGAAAGTTTGGGCAAAGGATCCCCACCCTCAACCCCAGTTTGCTATTTTTTTTAACTTGATTAATTTAGTTTCAGCTTGACTGTCAATTATCTAGTGGAGACTCAGCCCATTGTGGAGCCTGTTAATGTTTTAAGGGAAGATGGAAACAGGATGAAAAATAAAATATATTTTGATATAAAAGTTCTGACAGTACCCCAAACTGACGACATGCTTGACCCCTCCCTCAGCCTCAGCCTGGTCATCTCCTACAGTTGGGCTGAGAAGGAGAAAATGGCCCCAAGTCACCCAGGGAGCTTTGTGACTAAGGGGTCGGGGGGGACGACGACGGGGGGACAGTCAGCACAACATTTTAACAACAACAACACCCCCCCCCCACGGGGGGCGGGGCTGGCTGGCTGTAGATAGGCCTGAACAAGCTAACAATCTGCACCTGGATACCATCACAAGATTATTAGATGACAAGATGTTTAGAAGCAGAGCCAGGGAAGGCAGGCAGGTTTTGCATTTATTTTTTTTTTAAAAATCTGATTTCTTTCTCTTTTTAATTTTTTTTTAATGGTAAATAATAGGCTACTTGCCTGGTCCTGGAGTCTGTCTAAGATCTGAAATTTTACTCTCCCTTTTTTTGGGGGGGGTCATCGTTTACAACAGCCTCTCCTAATTTGGTGTCCTGCCTTTACACTGGATTTTAGCAATGTTCTAAGAGCAAGTATTGCAAGAGTACTTTTCCCATTTTCCACCTCTCTTAGGGCTTTCACTTCTGTTTCTCTTCAGTGTAAATGTTATGTTTTTCCAAACCAGAATAAAAATTCAGTTTTTATGGCAGAAATGACAACTGCATACAAAGGGAAGCATTTTGGTGGGAGGAATACATCCCCCTTCCTGGTAATTCCAGTCTACAAACAGAAATGTAGGTTTGTGTGGGTTTGTGGAATGTTTCAATACTAGAAAGGCTGAACCTGTGGGATCCTTGGTGCTCTCTGAACTTGGCTGTTTTCTTGCAAATGTTTCATTACCAAATTAGGTAACCTATTCCATTAGAATCTGGCTGTACAGAAAGGGTGGGTTATATATAAGGCATAGTCAGTAAGTTTATATATTTACATTTAAATATATTCATGTTGCAATCAGTTCTGCTGAAAACATTCCACAAAACTGAATTCACAGCAATGCTGCCCAGCAAAACAATCCAGGAGTAAAACTGGAAATAGCTAACGTCTATTATCGGTCTAAAGGTAGATTAAGAAACTGATGCTATATATACGTCAGAATTACTTTTATTGTAAAGCTATAATAACTGACTATTATGGAATGTGCTTCCCTCCCTTTATCGTCTGTAAACTAGGGAGAAGTTTGCTCATGTTATCTTTTTGGCTTGAGCTCAGGAAAGAAGTAGTAACCAAATCAAGGTACTATTTGGAAAGACCACACCCTATTAAGACTTGCAGAACAAACTCCTTTATACAAACAGTCAGCATACCCTACTCTCCCTTGTGCTGATGATGTTGCCTCTTCTTCCTCCTTGTGCTATTCCCACACTAGGGTGGGTTCCGTTTGTCAGCATATCTGTTTCCATTTGACTCGATCCAAGGCATCTTCAGGGGTGACACGCATTTCATGTCCTCCTTAATGTGATCCATCAACCATTTCTTGGGTCTATCACAGGGTCGCCGGCCATCAAAGGACAGATGCATGGCTGTCCTGGACAACGAGTCTTCTTTATTGTGTACAATGTATCCAGATCATCTAAGTCCATGATGGCGAACCTATGGTACGTGTGCCAGAGGTGGCACGCAGAGCCCTCTCGGTGGGCATATGAGCCATCGCCCCAGTTCAGCTCAGCTCCGCTGCTCATGCGCATGCGCCTCCTGCTGGCCAGTTGGTCTTTGGGTCTCTACCATGCGTGAGTGGGGGGCGGGCGCATGCACGGGGTGGTGTGGGGCACATGCAAGGGGCAGGGCGCATGCGCAGGGGATGTGGGTGCATGCATGGGGACGCACGCACATTACGTTTTGGAGATGTGTGTACACGCTTTTTGGCACTTGGTGCTGAAAAGGTTAGCCATCACTGATCTAAGTCTTCCTTCCTGCAGTTTTGCTGATTGGCTGGTAATTGGCTATGATTAATCTGATAATTAAGCTTCTGCAGGAAAATAACCAAGCCAGAATACATCAAGAACCCAAGAGTTACATCTTTTCTCTAGCGTTGGTTTTATTCAAAAGGCAAATGCTTTTTTCTGGTTCTTTTTTTATTTTTAGTGATATATTTGAAACCGCACTATTTGTTTTTTAGTGCAACATTGTAGCTCTGCCAAACTTGCAGAAAGTCAGTTCTCACATTGGTAGACATTTTTGTCTTATATTACTTCAAGGATCTAGTAAACTGACCCCATGCTGAGAAGCCCAAAGAGAGATAATTGCAGTGTCTGTCTTTGGAAAAATATCATTTACACTTGGTATGGTTGCTGAATGCTTTTGAATTGTGGTGCTGGAGAAGGCTCTTGAGAGTTATTCCTAAAGGAAATCGATCCTGACTGTCCTTTGGAAGGACAGATACTGAAGCTGAAGCTTAAATGATTTGGCCATCTGATGAGAAGGGAGGACTCATTGGAAAAGATCCTGATGGTGGGAAAGATTGAAGGCAAAAGGAGAAGGAGATGGCAGAGGATGGGACAGTCAGATAGTGTCATAAATGCAATGAACATGAATTTGGCCAAACTCTGGGAGACAGTGGAGGACAGGGAGGTCTGGTATGATATGGTCCATGTGGTCATAAAGAATAACAGAATAGCAGATGTGGGAAGTATACCCTAAAAGGACAGTGTCAGAAACCTCACAGCACCAGAAACCTTGGGTAACAGTGCCAAGAGACTCATGCCAGCCCTTCCCCCTTTAAGAAAACCAAGAAGCACCAGCTGAAAGGAAAACTCAGAGCAGCCTGCTAAAACTGTTACAAAAGTAACAAAGCTGACCACAGAAATACTTAAGTAGAGCCATTAAGATAAGGGGAATCAGACTAAAAATAAACTCTCCAAGGTAAACCAAAACTCCCTTTTTCCTGCCCCTGACAGGATTAAACCCCAAGGACAGGAAAAACAAAAGACCTTGGACCAAGATTAACCCAGTAAAACAGGAAAACAAAACCCAGGGCAATCAGAAACCCATCAAAATGCATCAAGCTGTAGGAGCTTCAAAAGGGAATTAAGCATAAAAGGCTCAGATTCACACTCCTAAAGTGCTTGCAAGCCAGGAATGCTGGAGCTGTGTCAGTTTTTGCTTCTTGCCTTCCTACATTAAAAGAATTCTACTTTCCAGCAGCTGGCTTCTACATCCATTTCTTCTCAGCGTCTTTGGTGGGAGTTGCTCTTCTGGTTTCCGGCGGGGCGTGCAGGCATTTCGCCACTCGATGCCTTTCCGGTGCGTGCATGCTCCCGTTTTGGCACTCTGTGCCGAAAATGTTAACCACCACTGTCCTAGCCATTTCTTATAACACCAAAACCTATCTAATCCCAAAATCAAACTTTTATTTTGTTTTCCACCTCAAGCACAAAGTCCAAAAGTGGTTTCCAAGTAGAAATGAAATTGCATTATTTTCTTTAACCAAAGCAGTCAATTGAGCCATCTCTGCTAAGTTCATCAACTTTTGCAGTCATTCGTCCATTGTGGATATCACAGTGTCCTTCCATTGTTGTGCATAAAGTATTGAAGGCACTGTTTCTTAACCTCAGCAACTTTAAGATATGTTTATTTCAACTCTCAGAATTTCCCCATTCTGGTTAGCGTATTCTAGGAGTTAAAGTCCTTGTGCATGCTGGCTGGGAAAATCTGGGAGTTGAAACCCGCACCTCTTAAAATGGCTGAGGTTGAAAAACACAGGTGCAAAGTGTTGGATTACATCTGCCCTCTTGCTTGCTTACTTTAGAAATAAATCTGTTCTTTCGCTGAATAGGTTTGAAGTGGCAGCCATTCACAGCCATGAATTAAATCAACAAAGACCGCATTCTTACATAATGCAGAGTGTACCAAAGAACAAAGATGACAAGTCCTTCTTTCAAAGCCATTAGAGTGCACTGTCCACTTATTTTTTAGTTTTGTTTTTGTTTTTGATAGAGATGTAGAAGTGGCAGTATTTCTAATATTTCTCCAGATGAGGGCACCCTCACTGTGCTATGATGGCATCTAAAGACTATCAAAAGGATTATGGCATACGTTTGTGGGTATTAAAATCAGATTTATCCAATGTATGAAGCACTGGACTGTGGATTTGAGACGGGGGCAATATTAAAGGTGGAATCTGAGAAAAAGTAAAATTCTGGAGGTATAGTGCACAGAGTGATACTTTCCCATTCATAATAGACATTCACAAAATGGCTAAGACTAGAGTATTTTTGCACGCTGAATGCATATGCTGGTAAAGATTCTCTGATTTAAAAACTGGCTGATCTACTTCTGATAAAGTCTGTCTTTATTATCATTGGATTCCAGACAGTAAGTTTATTGTGGAGCATTACTTGGACATCTATGGAGATTTTCAATCATCCAGGTGATGGTTGTTCCCAGAGGTACTTTTTCAAAAGGCAACGGGATTTTCTTTGTTTTTTTCCTTGAAGACATTTTGCTTCTCATCCAAGAAGCTTCTTCAGTTCTGAAGAAATGTCTTCAAGGAAAAACAAAGAAAGTTCAGTTGCTTTTTGAAAAAGTACCTCTGGGATTACACTGGGATGCCAAGTTTGCTTCCCCAGAATCAGACAGTTTGCCCTATCTAGCACAGTGGTGAATTGCTGAAAAAGAGGCATGGCTCCCCTTAGAACAGCAGTCCCTAATCTTTCTGGCTCTGTGGACTCCAACAGCAACTGCGGAGACAAATGGTGGCTGAGGAAGGGTGAGGGGAACGGTTTCGGCATGCAAATCTAATCTTGCATACGTGCAAATGGAGCTTCGTGCTCTTGCCTGTTGCTTCCACAGACCAGTTCCCAATGAGCCACGGACCAGTACCCATCTGTGGACCAGGGGTTGGGGGCTGCTTCCTTAGGAAATAAATAGGTATAGCCAGTGGTGGGATTCAAATAATTGAACAACCAGTTCGTCCAAAGTCAGGTTAGGTATCATGGGAGGCGTGTCTGTCCTCCAGCTCTGCTGCATTAAATTACCCCCCCCCCATTGCTATCAAAGTGGATCCTGGGCATTGCACTGCAATGAAGAAACGGGCAACGGAGCAGCTAGCACGAGGGAAGGAGGAGCAGGGAGAAGAAAGAGGGAAAGTGGCCTTCTCATTCCCTTGCACCAGCCGCTCCATTGCCTGTTTCTGTATTGCAGAGCAGGACTCATGATCTGCAGGGGTGGGTGGGTAATTTAAAAACCGGTTCTCCTGAACCGGTGCGAACCGGAGGAATCCCATCACTGGGTGTAGCCGATGGTGATATTATGAGGTCCAAAATAGTCTTTGTCAAAATAGGTATGGGAACAGGGATTTCCTTCAGATTTGCTGCTAAATTTGGTTCCTAGGATGATTCAGTGCAATCTGTTGATGGTCTAGGATTGGGAACTTGCCTAGGCCTGCCATTAAAGGCCTACATGCTTTGCAAAGGAAATTGTCAGGCACACAACATTAGGAACCAGGGTTGTTCAAATGAGTACGAGTTTATTCCATGCTATCTCTCCACAAGAATCTGAACTAGGCAAATTGGCAGTAGATAAGTCAGTGGAATTCAAGGTAGGCCAGACTTAGATCTCTTGTGGGCACAAAGGCACTCGAGACTGATGAAGTGCTTGACTTTCTCCCTCGGGCTCCACCTGGTCATCTCCTACAGAAATTTCATTATCAGAAAGATTATACGCTGGTGGTTTTAGTTGTGGATTGCAGGCGGTGTGGTTTGTTTTTAGTTCTTCCAGGAAATTATTCCTGGGCACTGGTGTGACTTGATTGATATTGCTTGTTTGATGGGAGTATGCGCATGCATATGGGTGTTTACATGTATGTGATTTAACATGATTGGATAGGTTGAGAAAGGCCTGCTTTAAAACCCTTTCAGTGTAAGCCTCTCTGTGCTAATTTTGAATAAGGAGAGTTTTAAGAGAAAGTTTGAATTGTGTGTGAGGCATAATTGTGTGTGATTGAATTGAATTGTGCTAATTGAATTGTGTGTGAGGTTGATTTGTATTTTGTATCCAATATAAGCTGGGTGCTTCAGGAGGCTTTTTTCACAAGCGTGACAGTGAATCTGCTGTGTGACATTTTCTTGACTCAATTTCATTATGAGTTAAAATCTCTGAAGCTCTAAAGCAGCCTGCATTTTGCCCTTCAGTCCAAGAAATAAAGATGCTACCAACAATTTGAGATGGCGATGGGTCTGCATACAGATGGGCAGTTGAACAACTGGTCCTATGGTGCAGCCATAACAATCTGAAGCTGTATACACTTAAAACTGTAGAGATGAGAGTGGATTTTAGGAAGAGCCTTTCTATTTTATCACCACTTAACATGTTTGAGAGCACCGTATCAGCAGTAGAATTCTTCACATTTTGGCGTTCTATAATCTCCCAGGAATTGAAATGGACGCTTAACATTAGAAGCATCATTAAAAGGGCACAATAAAGAATGTTCTTCCTCCATCAGCTCAGGAAGTTCAGACTGCCCCGGGAGCTGTTGATACAGTTTTACAGAGGAATTATTGATTCTGTCTTTTGTACTTCTACAACTGCCCTGTTTGGTACCGCAATCAAAAAGGAGAGGTAGAGACTCCAACGGATAGTTAAGGTTGCAGCCTGTCTTGGATAGAAAACTTGTACATTGCGTGGATCAAAAGGAGAGCTGAGAAGATATCTGCAGACCTCTCACATCCTGGACGTAAAAACTGTTTCAACTCTTCCCTTGAGACAGTCGCTCCATAGGGCATTGCAGGTCAAAACAACTAGGCACAGTGACAGTTTTGTCCTCTCATACCATCAGAGTGTTGTCTAATATCTATGTGTATTTACCCATATACCATGGCTATAGTATTATTCTTTATCCTTCTTATTATCTTTCTTACTCTCCTCTCTTATGGGTATTATGATGATGATGATGATGATCATTATTCTGTTGCTTTGCCTGTAGACTGAGAGTTTCTGCACCAAAGATAAATTCCTTGTGTGTCTCACACTTAACCAAATAAATTATTCAATTTGATTAAATTCAATTCAGTTCAATTCAATTCAATTCAACAGGCCTCAGAGGAGAAGAAGCTTTTAGAGACAGGCTAAGGTGCTGAAGATAATTATTATTCCCAAAGAATATTACTATAGGAAATATTACTGTAGGGTTTATTTTCAGCAGTTTTTGCCTTCCGCAGACTGAACGTCTTCAGATGATTTGGGGTTTTTTCCCCTAAGTGTTAATAATATTCTGCTGATAATATTGAAGAAAAAATTCTCCATTCAGAAGCATGGCTGATGACAGTCCTGCGGCTTTCCATTTTAGCATTTTCTGAGGAAATAGCAATTCTCACATTTCCCTCAGGAAGGTGACACCTGTCACCGAATCCTTTTTTAAAGTGCTATTGAGGAAGGCTGTTGAAGAGGAAGAAGGTATGAAAATGACAAACTGCTTCCCTCTGCTTTACACGGGGCTGGCTTTGAAGATTATTCAAAAGCAACATTGGGTGCAGAATGCAGCTGTTGGCATACTGATGAGTAAAAGTTGCCACAATAGTCATTGTGGATTACTTCTGCATGCTGCATTGGCTTTCAGTGGGTTTCTATGTACATTTCAAAGCAGTGCTTTTGGCTTTTGAAGCCCTACATGGCTTGGTTCTCAGATACTTATAGCACCAACTGTTGCGGGTAGAATTGATCCACCTGGTGTCAGCCTTGGAAGCCACGAGTACGAGGCCTCTGCAGGCTGCCACACATAAGCACATGGGAAATAGGGAGGGGAAACTTTCTCATATGGTTAGAAGGGTTAGTAGACAAAACAACATTCTTTTTAATTGGGTCAAGGCCATCCTGTCTAGCATCTGGAAGAGGAGTGACAAGATGGAAAGAAGCATGATGGGTATAGCACAAGATTGGCGAATGTGATTTATGATGGGGGGAAAAGAGGTGGATCTTTGATCCTTTTTTGGGTGTGGAAAAAACTGGGCCTTCAGATTCAGGGTTTTCCCAGATGTGCCAACATGGTTTCTTTAATAAACTCTTACTTGGATGAACTCTTATCTGAGTGCTGAGTGATTTATTGGAACTTGGATGGAACGGTGACAAATAATAACTTGTAATTTCATAATCGTGAATCATTCAAGTAATATAATGAAAAAAGTAATCTCTTTAGAAGCAGCTTACTCCAGAAATATTACATCAACTTCAAAAGTATTTTTTTCTGGGGTTTTCTAGTAAGATATCCAAAAATGTTAAATATTTTTAAAATAAGAGTTACCAAGAAAAATGGGTTTTTACCTGATGTATTGGAGTGTTTTCATTAAAGATCTGCTGTCCAATCTGGGTCTGAGTTATTGGGAAGCTTTTCAGTGAATTCTCAGTTGGCTGTCGTCGTAAATCTAGGGTGTGAGAGAAATCTACTATCTTCAGAATTTTGTTAGTCTTCTCCATGGCAAATGGATTGTAAATTCTGAAAGAGCAGATTTGCAGTTTAATCGAATGGTTACAGTATTTGCACATGCCCGTCTTACTGCTTCCCTCTAGTGTTTGCACTAAGAATGTTTCATTCTTAACAATGTACTTGATCTAAAGGAAAAGCAAGCACACACATACATGTGCAGACATACTTTCTATTTGATGAAAACACTGCCATAGGAAAATACGACTGAAAAAAAAAATCAATGGGTGGCAGGTGAGGATAATAAAAGCAAGTGGTTGGAAGAAGGATGGGTGTGTATGTATGCATATAAAACCATACTGGCTATTTTGAGGCAAAAAAGGAGCAATCACATCAGTCTTGTTTCTCTTGTTGCTTTTAAAAGATGGAGGGTGATTATCTGCAATGGAGAACCCCTCCCCCCCCAATTCATGAAAGCCAGCTATGTGACCAAAGCTGCATGAAAATCAGATCTTTAGTTAGCAAGAATATTTACAGGTTGAAGGGTTTTTTTCGACTGAAGATTTAATCTTCTACAAATGAAAGGTAAAGAGACCAAGATTACCATACTGGTCTAGAATAAGGGCCACTCCATTGGACAGAGGTGTCAAACTCACGTTGTCATGGCGGCGTCCATGACATATCGGGACTTTTTTCTCCTTTGCTAAATTGGCCGTGGCCAGCATGTGACGCATCCAGCCCGTGGGCCAGGAGTTTGATAGCCCTGCCACAGGGTATTGCAGAATAATTTATCTTTCCTGCCCTTAGATGTCCACTGTGTATATGTAGGTGCATGAAAGAATAATTTAAACAGAAATTGTTTTGTATGTGTATATACATATCAGAAATAATTTTTTCACCTAGATGCTTTATTTTACAGGCAGTTAATTTTACTTGGTCAATAGTGATTTTTTGCCCTGATCTTGCTTTTTCTGGAATAAGGTCTCTGGGGAATAAAACTCATTTGTACATTTGTTGGGATCTTCAGGATTAATTGCAATAGGAGTTAGGAACAATACTTGACAAAACAGTACATAACTTTTCTTCCACATAATCCTTGTGTAGGATTTTGTTAGTTTATTTGGGAAGAAGGAAAGTATCTTAAATTCAGGTTTATCTTTCCAGTAAATACGGTTCTGCTAGTTCTTCACTCAGCCCAAAGTTTTCACAGTGCTTGCTCTACTACCAGAAACAGATAATATATAGAACAGATGGCAGTTCCTTTAAAATGGTCATAAGATCGCTATATTTGTAGCATAAAAATGTAAAGGCAATATGCATGTGACTGACCAACTTTGGAACGCTATTAATTATATTCATTTTTAATATTTAAAATAAAAGGCAAAATAGATCCTTTTGTAGCAAGCTGTAATATATAAGCATCAAAATTAATGTGACGCATTTGAAAGTTTTTATCGTTCATTATAGTGCATCCACAGATTAAATAAAATAGTCTACTGTTTCATTTTAAAATCTTCAACTACAGAGGTCCGCAAATTATCCTTGAAGACTTTAGCACAAACTGGGATCATTATCAGAAAAAAAGTTGAATACATATAAAGAAGTCTAGAAATGACTATATGGGAGCATATCTGTTACAGGACATGCTGGACCAGATACTTCACAGCTATATATATGTATATTCTCATCCTTAAAACTACCCTTAAAAACAGAACAACAATGCCATTTGCAAAATTTAAATGGAGAAATAATATATGTAAACAATGGCCTGAAAATTGAATGGCATATAATATAATTTCTCTTATGCCAGACTTCCTTTTAGTTACTCAATATGCAGCTCTCAATATGCATTACCTCTTTTGGTGTAACAATAGAACCCACAAAAATAGCATTGCAATCAAAATCACACAGCGGCTGGGTTCATATTGTACGAATCATTGAATAAACTATAATATATTAAACAAAATCACAATATCACTTATTCCTGTTGTGTGTATTGTGATGTCTTATGGCTTAGCAATTTATGCAAACTATTCAATTGTGCTTTTTCTGTAAACAATAATCAAGCAAATCACGATTTACCACAATGTGTAAAATAAGTTCTTTTCCTAATACAAGTTTTTTCCTCTGTACAATTGTTATATGACACTCAATTCTCAATAAACTAGAATATTAATGATCACACCTATGTTTGTGATCAATAACACTGAAGGTGACAGATGGCTCCAAAGGGATTGGTGAGCTTCTTATAAATCTTAGGTACAAGTTAGGACAGAATACAATCAAACTTGAATTTACTGACCCAAGGGTCCATACAGTTTTTATTCCAACACCAATTTAGGATTAATTATTGTAGTGCTCTTATTTTTTCCCTCAGTGACATACATTGCCCAAAATTAAGCTTGCATCTACTTGGAATATTATTTTGAATAGTGTCAGTCCAAAAGCACAAAGCTTGAGGTCAATAAACAAAGGTAGCCAACCTGTCTCCCAAGAACAGTGTTTCTGGATTCAGATTCCCGTGGATTATTTCCGCTTTATGCAATTTTTCTACCACTTCTAGGAGGTTGTCAACTATCAACAGTACCACTTCTTGAGGGATAACTTTATCACGTTGGATCATATCCTGTGGGATGGGGGGAATAAAAACTAGACATAAGCAAATTTTCTACCATGCTGATCCCAACTCAGTTAATTAAATCTTGCAAATGTCATGCCTATTTCAAGCTTACTTTTCTTAGTCATATACCTTTCTTTTTATTTTGCATCACCTACTTCCATTCTGATTCTTTACAGCTGTTTTACTTTCACATGAAGATAACTGTGCATAATTTGTTCAAGTCCTACTCATTCAACAATGCATACTGACCTGTACAGTGAGAGAGCATATTGTTTCATGGAGAGTCACACAGCCATTGTGATATAAGAAACAAGTGCAGTATTGACTAAAGTTCTGGTCAAATTCAGCACCTAGACGCTGTTGAAGTACCAATAATATGTAGAAGTCCCATGGCACAGGCTCAGAATGTACCTGCATAAAGAATATTTACAACTATGACTTCCTAATATTCAAACCTTAACAGCTATGCTAATCCAAATTTAAGTGATTATTCTGTTATCTGATAATGTACAAATTATAGCTAATGTACACAGCCCAGTTACTTGCTTGTGATAGCCAGTTGTATAAATTAGATAAACAAGTAAATAAATGGAATGTTTATGTAGCAGATAAATTTGAGCCAATATGGAGGATCTCATTACAGCCATTGAAATACCATGCTCATATTGCAATTTCATCATGGAAAGGTATTCTATTATGACCATTGTGCTTCACTACCTGCAGAAAATCTGAAAACATTGCCTAATTCCACCCAAGTAATAGCGATGGGATGAGCAATCAAAATTGGATTAGAATGGCCCACATAATGAAGGAAAACTACACACAGATTGAATTAAAAAGAATTGATTAAATCTAACAGTGTCATCTCCTAGCAAAACATTGTTTGCAACTATATGTCTTTCTGAACAGGGGAAAATCCCTAGAGAAAATCTAGGACACATTTCAGGCAGGCAGAACAAATAGAAGTTTAATTTTGACCTGAACTCTTTCTTCAGAATTAAAATACAACTTTATTTCACCTTACTTTTCAATGAATGATTTAAAAAAAACAACAAACCGTTAGTGTTTAGCTTAAGGCAGTAGTAAAAATTAATTTTTTGCCTTTATACTTTTTTATGGTGACAATCTTTTTGTATTTTTAACTGTTGTTCGAATAAAGTACATTTTTGTTTTTAATTAGAAAACAATCTTAGGGGTTTGGGTAACTTGTCATTTTAGAACAGAAGCAAGAGAACTGCACTGCAAATTAAAGGGATAGGTTAAGGGGCTTCATAAGTGTTTAATGAACATTGGGAGTATGAAAGAGTTAATTAAGGGATGATCAGAATAAAATAATGATACCTTTATTAAAAATGCTGAATCCTTATTTGTTACATTAGCTGATACAGCAGAGAATATCTTGTCTTGCTCACTGATCAAATACTCATGAGTAACATGATAAGTAGCATTTCCTGTTGAAACAGAATTGTTTGCAAAAACAAATCATTACTATAAGATTTCGTGTTCTTAACATCTTTACATAGCTAGAAATAATATTTAGGCAGATGAACACTTAATTCTAAAAAACTACATCTTTACACATCTCTAGAGTTGATATGGTTGTTTTATTAATCTGGAATAATTGGGAGGATAGTACAATGGATCGCATGTAGAGGATTGCATCATCATCAACATCACTACCTGAATATTTATTTGTACTGTGCAATGTTTCAGAAATGCTTTGAAAGAGGTATTTCGAACCTCACATGAGCACAGCACCTGCCTGCTATTAATTAAAGCAACAGACTTTTTTCAGACATCTGCATGAGCACAAAGTTGTCCCTGCTTTGAAAGCTGCATTAAAGAGGCAGCTTCTTACAGTAGCATTTTTTTCTTCAGGCTCACGAGACAATTTGAAAAAAGTTGGAATCCTTTAAAGAATAGTAGGAAAGCACTATGTTTGCCCAAGATTGGAAGCACATCTCCTAAATTATTTTTAATCACACATAACCCTTATTTGGACACTGTGGCCCACTATAAATTTAACCCTTTGATGGCACTAATGATATTTTCTATAGTAGTTTAATAGAATAAATATTTTAAATGTAGCAAGACAAACAGCTGAATTCCTTGGCCAACTTTCTGTGATTCCCTGTATCACTCTCAGGATTAACCCAAGAGAAAAAGAAGCAACTAAAATTTCAGGCATCATCAATTAGATTCAGATAAACCATTTAGGGCTCACAAAATACACTTCATCAGGTTTGTTAAAGATCAGCATCCGCATGGTAACATAGTAAGTTAAAACAGATAAAATAAAGTACAAAAAACCTAATACAATTCTAGCCATAAGTAGCAGACTAGATCTGGTTCTACACTTTAATCCAAGGTCCAACTACTTATCTGACATTGAAAACAATAAGAACAAATCACTTTTCAATCTTGCCTGAAGTAACTAAACCCTAATCAAACCTTGTTTTCTATTGGCTCTCTGGACATATAAGACTAGTTTGTTATTTAAAGGGCCAGGTACTCCCCACCTAGGGTAAATGTAGTAACCAAGTTAAGCATCACAATAATACACAATATTTAATGTTTACAGTATTTTTTCCATCCACATAGAATTCATAATGAATTCAAGCAAACTGAACTACACACACACAGAGGCTTAATGAAGTTTCCAACATTTTATGTATCACAATGCAAGAATGGCATATTTTTCTATCTTGGAAGCAGTCTTTTGCCTTTCTGTACTGCTTATGACATCACTAAAGCAGAAAAGACTGATTTTTTTTCTGCTTTAGAAACTTAATATGAAAAAATAAAATTGACCTAGTGGAACCAGACTTAAGCAGGGAGCATCTTAATAAGATTCAAGTCATCTTTTTTGACTAATTTCCCCAAGTTAACAGAAGATTAAACAATGCCACCATGCATTCTGCAGGACCGTATCAAATCTACTCCCTCCCGGCGTCCCATGCGGTCACACAGGGAGGGCCTGCTGGGGGTACCATCGGCGACGAAATGCCGACTGGTGACCCCCAGAAGTAGAGCCTTCTCTGTGGGGGCCCCTACCCTCTGGAATGAACTACCCCCC
>JANHFL010004064.1:18402-37941 GCA_032468155.1 Oxyrhabdium leporinum | reverse complement strand
AATTAAGAGGATATCTAATTATTTATTAACTATTAAATTGGAGGAAGAACAAGTAAAAGAAAGGATGATAATTTGGGCTAAGAATTTTAGCTATACAATAGAATTGGACAAGTGGCAGAAATTATGGGATAGAAACTACAAGTTTACAATGTCAACAGTGTATAAAGAAAATCTCTATAAAATGTTTTATAGATGGCACTAGTCACCTACAAAAATAGTGAACATGTATAAAGATAAGTCTGTTAAATGTTGGAAATGTAACCAAATACCAGGCTCACATTATCATATGTGCTGGACATGTCCCAAAGCAAAAAAATATTGGAAGAAAATTTGCATATGGAATTTTGGAAATTATGACAAAACAACACATAGACTTGAAACCTGTGATATTCCTGTTGGGCATGCTACCAGAAAATTATAATAAAGCTAATAATACATATTTAATTCTACACACTTTAATAGCACAATACTGGAAAAATGAAGAAACCCCTACAGATGATATTATCAAAAAAACACTGGAATGCACAGAAATGGATAGGTTAACCCTAAAAATCAAAGAAAAAGACTTGAAATATCTTATGACATGGGGATATTTTTTTTTGCAAATGGCTGGTTGATACAGAGGTTAGATAAGTGGATTTATGTGGAAATGTGGACTACATGGGAAAGAAAAACTGTTTAGTAAAATACTTTGATGGGCATATAATCGGTGTCAATATGAAAGATAGTATTTTTTTAATGATTGATATTATCTAATATACCATATGTCTGTATATTGATATGATTATGATGTTTATATTTCAAGACTACCTAGAAAACACACTATTCAATATAGAAATGGAATTTGCGATACAAAAACAATAAAAATTATTAAAACTAGAAAGGATATTAATGCAACAAAATAGCTAGGAACAAAACTAACCCTCCAAAATTGTTTCTTAAATTGTCCATCATTCCTTACAAGCAGTTCCACCAAAAAGACATATACAAATGGTAATAGCTCACTACTGAAGGAGTCAGTTACATCTCATAAGATAAGGTTAAGTAAATATTTATTGCAAATTGCTCTATTCCTAACTATTTCAGGGCAGAATTACATTCATTGGTTTTTTAAGCTTCATTCTTGGAGGCTGGGAGAAAAAGTCTTAAAATATCTAGGCAATTTATCCTTTGACCTAGAAATTGGAAGACTTTTTTTGTTCTTTGGGATTACACCAAATAATATAGTATTCTCAAAGGAAGACAATTCCCATATAGCTTACTTTATTCTCAGATTTGTTGAGTTAAGATGACAGAATATCAGAATCCAGTAGAGCAGATTTTTAAGAGTACTATTTTCCCTTACTCGGTTATTTAATAGTTTAAGGCAGAAATCTTACATGGCCTGCTGCTGGGCAGTCTCTTCAACATATGGAGTAAAACTGGGCGTTGCAGAAGCCATGGCACTGGAATCTGTATTAGTTCGAGGACGCTAAAACAAAAGAAAACTATTTTTATCTGAATACATCAATTGATGGACCATGTTTGATTTGTAGATATTTTATCTATACTCTGATTAATAAGACGGTTGCTGTAAGCAAAGCAAAAATGTGCTTATGTCACATTTGCAAAGTAATGACAATGTGACATAAGCAGAAAACATTCATAATACCTTGAAAATTTGTGGAGCCTAAATATATTTAAGGGGAAAAAACTAATGAACCCTTAATAATCATTTTTCCCCCTGAAGAATACATCAAGTTGTTTTATATTGACACGCGAAATATATATTTCAACAGCATTAAGCAGATTTTCTGTCTCTTACCCTGCCTGTAGTCCAAGGACCTGCTTTCAATTCATTCTCCTTTGATTTTGTGGGTGGAGGGGCAACCCAAGGCTGTGGTGTAAGTACTGGAAGATCAGGTGAAGAATCTGCAACTTTGTTTTCGTCAAACACAGAAAAAGTGGGACGAACTGATGCTTGCTGAGATGCTGGGTATTGGAATCTCTGTCCTTGGCTTGGGACTAGAACACACCATTGCATAATTAAGTATCTATGTTTCATAAATACTTGGTAAATTAAAATAGCATAATAACTTACCTTTTACAGCATTTCCTACACGGCTAATTGGGGCTTTTACGATTTTCTTTCCTCTCCCCTTCAGTTCTGCCAGTGTGGTTCTCTGTGGTTCAGAAGCAGTACTGTCCAATTGCTCCTCAACATCACAATCATTTTCTAGCTCTTCCAAAACCTGTCGAGACACACGGGCTTGGAACTCCCTACAAACAGAAATAACAAGACTTCAGCTATCATTCCTGCCTTTTTGCTTCCTAACGAAGCACAGTGTCTGAATCCAAAATAATCTATGCAAGATAGGGTTGGGGTTTTTTTGCACAATAACTCTGCTAAATCCTTCCCAGTGCAGCCATGCAATTATCATTCCTATCCAAAGTCCGATAGCATTTTGTTCAACTAAATTATTAAAATGCATACTTTGTGAACTGCAGCTCACTTCATCAGGGGCATACAATAACTATTGTATGATTAAATTGGGCCAAAGATTTGGAGGGAAGGAAGACAGGTTGATTATGCAGTTGCAGGTTACATGCAAGATAGATTACAAATATTTTACCAATTAACTATTGTAATGGGCTAAGAAAACCTGTGTTCAATTACTTTTCTGTAAAGTCAAGCCATCATCTCTCAATTTTCATCAATTACCTGTGGTGGGACAATAATTTATCCAAAGGCTCTGCTTTACAAAGGATCCCTTCCTGGAATATCACATCAGCTTTCTTGTAATTCCCTCTTGCCTCCAGTTCTTCTGCCCAAGTAATGTAGAGTTGTGCTAGTGAAGTGCCTATTGCCTGGCTATGTAGGTAGCTATAAAGATCCAAAGGTTCACTGCAACAGTTCCCCTGAAAAACAGAGACAAGGAAAAAAAGTGTTCATATTATAAACTTTTTCAAAGAGGAACTCAGAATTCAGTAACTTGAAACTCCATACAGCTCTACTTCTAGCCCTTATAACCTCAGATAAAATAGGTTACAATAATTCAGAAAACTACATAGAAAGATGTTTTGTAATAGATGTGACCAAAATCTGTGAGAAGTGGTTTCAGGTGGTAATCGGCAAGAGCAGGAAACAAAGCTAGGTGGTTTATTTAGCTAAGGAACATGCAGAAAGAAAAGGGACTTAGGGAAATCAGAGATCAGTGAATTGATGGTAGATGCTGTGCTGTGACATTGATGCTGATGTAAAAAACAGTGGAGGGCACAGAAGACATACAGAGGATGGAATTGAGGCGCAACGTTTCCCCACTTTGCTCTACTCACCCTCCAATTTTGTTTTGGCTGAAACCCAGTACATTCTGAGTTTTGATTCTGCTGAATCATGCCTGATCTGAAATGGTTTGGCACAATTTTCTGAACATGGTTTGTTTCATACTTAAAACGTATTTCTCCTTTGTACACATTGTTACTGAAGTGAAACAGAATCCCTGTTTTAATTAGTAGCCAAAAATTAAGTTTTACTTCCCAAAATCTCTAAATTTGAGCTTTTTGGGCCCTAGATAAGGTCTTTATTTGTGGGCTATGATTCCATGGCAATAGATGTATTACCATGCATTTCTGCATCCTGCCTGTGTTCTCTCAGTTTAGAAGGATTGAAACAGATGAACAAATGAATTATTAAGCAGTAGGTATGGACATGGGGTCCATTTTAGTTGCCTTGAAATATTATCTATCAAAGATATTTATGTTCCTTAAAAACCTACTCCTTATTACTCAGGCCAAGTAATCATTTGTTTCTTACTTCATTCTAATTATTTGTCTAACCATGTTATCCATTTTATGCAGTTCTAAACTAATACTGTGACACTGAGAATGAAATATGTTTCAAGTTACTTAGAGAATGTGGTTGATTACCTTTCCTTTTGTGCTTATTACATCTAATAGGAATGGAATTTCTTACTACATCCAGGACTTATAAATTTATTGTCTATTCTATAATAGACAATACAAAACAGTAAAATTGTAATTTGTAAATTGTAATCCACTTTAATACATCTCCTCTCTGGGTAAACTAATTCAGCAGATAGTTAACCAATTTCAGATATGCTTGAATAAAACTCATATAGCTAAATCAATTCTAGTCAGGCATCAGGCTTACTTTGGGACAAAACAATATTGTGTTGGTGATCTACTGAGAAATGGTCAGGGGAAGCACTGATCCAATGATCTGTGGTCTTTTGATTAAAAAGAAAACCTATTAAGGTACGTACACATATTTTCAGTTTAAATTTAGTCTGGTCTTCTAAAATGGTTGTTATAATGCTGTGATTTTGTTAAGGGGAGAAGATTAAGCATGATTTAGTGAACTATTCAGAGACCTCAACACATTACAAATTAGTGTAGTACTGCTGCTCTATGAATACATGAATGGGGACAATTCCCATAAACAATGTTTTGTGTGAAAATATTGCTGTTCACAGCACATGACAAGGTATATCTAAGTAAAGTTTGCCAATGAACTGGGCACAAAATAATATAGTATTACTCACAAATTTAAGCCAGAGGCTAAGATAACGGGGATCTTGGTAATATCTCTGCTGTTCATTCAAAGCTTGAATAGCTCTCTCCAAAACAGCAGAAAGATTGCCCTCTTTACCTCCTTGAGGAAAGGTTTGTTCTGTCCATTTGATGTACCTAGTGATATTAAAAATAATTATAAATACAAGGGGAAAAAGAATAACTAGATTTGAAAACTATGTTTTTTCATGTTTCGCTTACAAAAGTTAAGCATACCTGTCCCAGATGTCCAATGGATCATCTCCACAGTAAAAGCGAATTTCAGATTCAAATGCCCTGAAATTATAATTAAATGTATGATTTTTACATTACATATTGTTTTAATTGTTGATTTTTCTAATAGCGCTGTGTTGATTTATTGTAAGCTGCTGTCTAGATATAGTAAATAAATGTCTAAAGAGCTAGAAAAATTTTCAAATTAAAATAGCATGAAAAATTTATATTTTTATGGAACAGAGTGTATATTTGACATACTATAAACTGGAAAATTCCTACCAAGAATACATTAATGGTAAATGAAAAGTATAGCTGTACATGCTTAAAAATTATTTTGAAATTACACCCAATTTAAACTTTAAAGACAATCAGAGAAAAACAAACCTACTAGGCAGCATATATGTCCAGAATTGTTTAATCATGAAATATATAGTCACAGCAGGAACCATATTAAATACCCAGCTTTCCTATTTCTTTGTAAAATAAAGCCATGCCTTATTTTAAAGCAAGGATTGTAAATGGGATGCATACAGTAATGAGATAAATGAGTGTGTCACTCACCTCTTTTGCTGCTGAGTAACTGTGTGAGTAGAAACATCTTGCTGAGCCAAAACTCCTTGCAAAGTAGTCATTATTCGCCCCTGCCTCAGAGGCTGCACATTTTCTTTGCTCAATTCCCATTCATTCCCCTCCGAAGCCATAGTAATTTGTGTTGGCCTATTCAATAATATACAGACAGATCCAAAGGTAAGTGCTGAAAGATGGGCAATCATAACATGTGTAAAAACAAACGGGCGTGAAAGATAGCCTAGTCAGGGCCTTGTAATTATAATTACACCAGAAATCCTGACATCATTTTTACAAATGACTCCTCTTTGGCAGAAAACTCCATGGCTTGGTTTGGTTTTTTAATAAAACAACTTTACATAAATTGTATTTATGCATGTTGTAACTTTACACAAGGATTAAAAGAGCGCTTGGTATAATGGTCTAAAATGATCTTCGCTTCTCCGGCTTCACGTGTTCCTGTGAACTATTGCTGCAATTAATTCAGTATTTCTTTCCAAGAACCTAACTTCGTAATTAAAGCAGCGAATGCTGCACGGAGCGGAGAGAAACCATTTTAATTCTCTGTCCGTCCGTCCCCTCCCCGCGGAAACCCCACCATTATAACATACAGGCAAACACCCGCATCTCTCCTTCACCTGCTTTGGCCTAACGCAACCCAGGACAGAGCCTCCAAACGTTCATTCGCCACAGTCGGAACGCATTCAACAAATTCCCCAAGCCTGCTCGGTCGCTTCCTCCACCGTCTGCGTTCAAATATTAACCGCCACCAACGGCAGCAGCCCGTTCGATTTGATTGGCTCCTTCCTTAACGTTACCGGCTCTGATTGGACAGGACATGAAAATAGACAACACTTCCGCCGGCTGGCGTAGAACGTGGTGGACTTAACTTTCTGTGGGCGGGGCCGCGCTTTCTTAAGGCTGATACCGCTGTAATTGATTCATGCTCCGGTAGACGGCGATAAGACTATGATTGAATAGATAGGGGTTTTATTTGCACGCAGCTTTGTCCCAGGTCGTCAACGAATCGCACATTTCGGCCATACGAGTAAACGGCTTTCCTATATTTATCCTCCCTTGTCTAAATTGTGGGATTCCGTCAGTTTGCTAGGAGGAGATAAATTGGTGGACGCTCTTACTACGCTATAGCTCAGCCAGACCCCGCAACACACGATCGCACTGCTTTAGTCAATAAAAAAATACCTTCAAAAATTAAATTTAGACACATGCAGGCCTCCCCTAACCCGTTTGACATATTGCAAAAGGACGGTTGATTATTTAAAATGGGAAAATAGCAATTTATTAAAATGAAATGAATCTGGATTTCACAGTCTGTTCTAATTACATAAGTAGTTCATACAATTCAAATTGTTTTCTGTGTAGGAATGAATCTGATGATTCTATGCCTATTTTCAAAAAATTGCTAAGGAAAATAATCATTTGCAAGAACTTTGAAATTAAAAGTTATATATGAACAAATGAATAAGATCGTTAATATGTTATGAAATTAAGATAAGACTAAGTTTCTTTACAGGAATGGGAAAGTTATGGAACACAGCAAAAAATGTTTTAAAACAGTCTTTAATGTTGTTATTATGTTAACATATTGCTCAGTTTTAAAAGGTGTCAGGTGGTGTACATCAAAACACTAACAATCAGTGCAGTATAAGGAACAAAACTCAGAAATAAGAACAACTGCTGTTAAAGTGTTAGACTAGGAATGGAGATTCCCAGATTCTAATCCTTCACCATATAAATTCACTAGGTGACTTGGAGTAAATCACTGTCTCTCAAACCAACCGGCATATAGGGAGAAAATGGGTAGAAGGAGCATTGTGTACATTGTGCATTGTGTAAATGAAAAGTAAGATGTTATTTTAATAAATATCTTGCTTCTTACCCTTAACCTTTGCAGGCAATCTAGAAGGATACTGAAAACCACTAAGAGATAGATACAATTTGATTGAACAAAACATGACTTTGTATGTTGTGCAATGCATCCCTAGAGACTTAATGCTGAAAAGAAATGTATATTAACATCTCATCAGTAACATCACAACTCTACTGATTGTGCATAAATAAAATGCATAAGAAATGCTGAAACTGATGGGTCAGGCAATGGAACAAACATCTTTATTATATTTTCTTTTATATTTTATACTTTGGCCAGTAGGGGCTGCTGTTAAGATAAGGAACTTTTTTAAACCAGCTCTGTTCTGCAACTGAGGTACTGCAAGATCTTTTCTTGCTAAATAGTTGAATCCTGGTTTTAAAACTACAGTACAGTGCTTGTGTTACTTGGTATCTCTTACAGATATGTTTATGTACTGTCATGAACACGTACCCTTACCATCGTAGCTGATGTAAGTAGTATCAGAATGCAACTTTTAAAATTGAAATGCAATCATGGTAGCTTTTTATACATTGACCAAGAATTATTATCTCTCCATTTTATCTTTTTAAACATGGCTCCTGTTAAGTGATACATCTCTGGGAAGCTTTCCCATTCTGTAAATAGTTACTGTTACCTCTGTTACTGTTCATTTGTTTAATTAATTGCTCATTTTGTTTCCAGACTGTAGTATTAGCCCAATTGCTTAAGGTATGCATGAGTGCTTAAAAGGTGGCAAGCCTCTGAAGGATGATTCTGTCAGTTTAATTTATTTATATGACTTAGGTACATGATCCCCTATTAATTGCAGCTATTGCTATCTAAGTGTGACTTAATGTAATGTTGTTTCCAGGCCTCTTTAACTGTGTCGATACTAGACTGTTACTGTAATTTAGATCTTAGCCTGTATCATCCTTCAATAATAAAATAGTAACATGAAGTCTTAAAAGTTGAGTATTTGTGTTAGACACAAACAAACTGAAGTCTGGTCTTTCAGGTAGGCTGAAAATCGTCTGCAAGAAAAATTTAAAAACTGTAGAATTTACCGTTAGTGGAAAACAAGATGCATGCCATCAAAACCTGAAACAAACAAACAAAAAATCAATGAAGAATTTGTGCATAGAGAATGTTTGGGATGGCATAACCACAAGTACCTCATACCCATACCCATTACAACATTACTAATATTCCTTGTCATTTGGAGGGGATTCTAATTTAACAGTAGCTAAGCAAGTATTTGGCTAATAGGATGATTGGGCAATCTGTGATACCTGAACTCCTTTTTTAGGATTAGATGGATTGATCTAATCCATCGTTGGAACTTGTCTTTTTTTTTGGGGGGGGGGGGGCTACTTCAGCTTTATCTCATATTAAAGAGAGTGAAGGGTGGGTCAGATTTTTTTTTTCATCAGATGGTGATATTCTATAGCAGTGATAGCTAACCTTTTCGGCACCGAGTGCCCAAACCGGAACGTGCATGCACCAGAGTGCCAGAAACCAAAGACCAGCAGGTTGGTGCGGATGCGCACGCTGGAGCACCAGAAACCGGTGCACATGCATGTGCCAGAAACCAGAAGAGGCTTGCCACCTCTGGCTTGCCATCACAGAAGGAAAGGTAATACAGCTTTGTACCTATAGCAATAGCAATAGCACTTAGACTTATATACCACTTCACAGTGCTCTAAGCAGTTTACAGAGTCAGCATATTGCCCCCAACAATCTGGGTCCTTATTTTACCAACCTCAGAAGGATGGAAGGCTAGCCAACCTTGAGCCGGTGGGAGTTGAACTGCCAAACTGCTGGCAATCATCAGTCATCAAAAGTAGCCTGCAGTACTGCACTCCAACCACTGCGCCACCACGGCTCTACCTAGGATAGCATATATATGGACAGTGTTTACCCTTTGCACTAAATCATGGTTTGTTAACATAGTTTGCATAATAACAATTGGCTCAGTTTTCATGCTGTTATAAAAACCACAGCTAAACAATGGTTAATACATGCATATAGCAATCAAAGTCATAAGCAAATAAATCATATTATGGCATAAATGTTTGAACCTAGTTGTTATCCTTGTCTATCAAAAGGTTTCAAAGTATGTCCTACAAAACTAATACTATTTCTAAATGTATGTTTATGTCTTTGGTTTCCACTCCATATCACACTGCGTGTCAAGCTGAATAGTTTTATAAGTTAGTTATGTGCCATACAGGAGTGAACACCTGGTGATTATATGAACATATACTTACCATCTTGAATTACTTTTAGTAATAAACAAGTAGTTCTTCCAAAAATTTACCTGTAATCCTTTTGGACCTGTCTATCCATCTTACTAGTTATCTGTTCTCAACCATGCCAAGTATATTAATTTTTCTAATCTGGTTTCTAACACCATAGACCCAGGATATATTAATTTTTACTTACTGATCATCACTTCAGTGCCAGAGTCAGCTTTTATTTGTTTGTAATCTGGTTGATTTTTCTTAAGTTCCCCATATCATTTGTAACCAATCTCTTGCCGGTCACATCTACACGACCCACTAGAGTGGGGAGGCGAGGAATGTTACACGTCCCATCCCCTAAGGAGATACATCTGGCAGGACCCAGAAGAAGGGCCTTCTCTATGGTGGCTCCCTCTCTCTGCAACATCATCCTGCAGATTAGATTGGCCCCCACTCTAACACTCTTTCAGAAGGCCCTGAAGATGTGGTTCTGCCAGCGGGCCTGGGGAACCCAGAGCGGGATAGAGCCCATTAAAGGGTTAGTATGAATGTGTGTTGTTGCTGGAGTGGGGGGGTGGTGTTTATTATTTTATTATTTTTCTTTTTATTATTTTTATTTCTTTTATATGGTGTTTTTATATCCTTGTAACCTACCTTGAGTTGCCATGTGCGAGTAGGCGGCAATATAAATTTTCTAAGTAAATAAACCAGATCTGTAATTTCTCAGCATTCCACTTTTCACAGCCATGGAATACCACTGCAAATGCAGTAGTTTAACAATCCTGATCTTTCTTATCATTGAAATATCTTCAATTCTCCAGTACATCAATTTTTGAACAGTAGAATACAATGTCTATCATCTTAACTTGTTCACTGAAAGCTGTAAATTTGCTATTTGATGTTATATTTGGCTTCTTAATATTTAACATTAGCCCAGATATTTTCACTTTCATAATGAACTCTTCTAAATTATTTTGTCTTCAACTAATGAAGCAATATCTCAAACAGTATGACTGATTCTGCTTTTGATTCCTGATATCAATTCTTCCTGTCTTCCTTTCATATAATAATATTTGATGTAAGCTCCAATTCAGTATACATTTTCTTGGGAGTAACTTTTGTTGAACAAAAAATCTGTTGTTTATTTCTTAATAAAAATTATAAGATTGTGCTCCAGAGTAGCAACAACCCAAACTACTCTAAGGCTTTGAAGGATTATCTTAAAACACAAACCTAAAAAAACAAACTGGCAAAAGAAGCTATTTTGGAAATAGATGGTTGGTCCCATTGCTATACTGAGGTGAATAGGGAGATATGTAATTGACTCTGACGTTCCATCCATCAACACTACTGACTATCAGGAGTACCCTTTCTATATGTTCTGGTTTCCCAAGGGATCAAGCAGCATCCATTCTTTGTTCTGCATTCAGTGTTGGGATGAGATGCTTTATCCGTGATGGGGTGGGGGAGTTAATTACATGGACATATGCCTGCAATGTAAATATCATCTGCTGGCTCAGCAACTGAATATTGTCAGTAATAAATGGACCAGTATGTTTATATAGTCATAGAAGACTATGACTATATAATGACTTATGACTATAGTGATTATAGATAATGGTGTGGACATAATATAGGGCATATACTCTTGTTACCTGAAACACAAGATTCTATAATGTTTGCACGGAATGCATATGGATGAATCAAAGATACCCACTAGGATCTTCTTTCTTTAAATGGAGTAGGCAGCTATTCTAATTTTAATTAGGAAGCCATTATTTGCTGAGGTAAACAATACTTCAGCATATAAGCCTCTTCCAAGAGGGTTGTCGACTTTATGTAATTTCTGTTAAGGTAGTCAGGTACCACTCAGTACAGCACGCAATAGCTAGATGAGATGAGATTTTAAAAGGCCAAGATCAAATGGCTGGTTTTTGTTACTGGTTTCCAGACAGCTGAGACAGAGTTCTGATATAACTGTGATGTGCATCCTAGAAAGCTTTACAACTGACATTTGTCATTGAGAAGCCACTAAATAAACCATTTACTTCTTATACAGCAGTGCAGTACAGATGCTGAAAGATCAGCTATCATCTTTTGATGGACATCACTAATTGCAATGATCTCTATCACTTGGGACTGCAGACTACTTACTATAATCTTTTCCACATAATCTTCTTTGAGAGAAGAAAATTACCACCACAGTGACTAAAGAAAATTTATCATTTTCTTCTAGTTTATTTTATTTCTAGCTTCTGGCAAACAAAACCATGTTTCTTCTAACACTTATAAAACAGGAACCCTTTCATTTTAAGGAAGTGATTAAATTGGTAAAATTACCTGGTAGGATATGGGCAATTGAGCATGGCTTTAATCACAAGTTCATCACCTGAAACATGTAAAGCCCTGAGTGTTTCCTCCTTAAAATTGTTATCGACTAATAATTGTTAATAGGAAATGAAAATGTATCAAATAGATGGAAAGTTTTATTTAATTAATTCAAAATAATCTCTATTTCTGGTTTGCTGACAATGAGTTAATGGTTGTTAATCAATAAATCAATTAATTAAAGCAAAAACAGTTTGCTCTTGCCTTACTGCTTTTTAAAATTGCAGCAGTGGACACAAACTGAACAAAGACAACTGTAACCTGAAAATGATTGAGCTCAAAATGATTTCACATAAACTATGACTGGTGCAAAAGAAACCAACAGGATTTATGACTGAGCTGCCATATATAGGTAGGTAGTCCTTGTGTCCAAGATGCATGTAACTGACAGGATGTGAGAAACTCTCAACACTTTTCTTCAGAGGGCATTTTGTCAGTGGCATTAAAAAAAGCTGTGCTCCCTTTTGAAAATACTCTTTTTAGATCCAGTAATTCTTCTCATTTTTCAATCTTTTCTCAGGATGGACTGGAGATATCATGAAACTCTTTTCTTCATTATCGTGATGATTGGTAGTAAGAGTCTGGATGGGGAAAAACAAGGTTAAACTCTAGTCAGAGCTTTCAAGCCTTTGTTGATATATGGTATTCCTGTACTTCCAGTGCTGTTTCTTGACAGGGAAGTGCTACCTCTGAAAGAGTGCTCTGTGACTTGGAAGTCCTCCTGAACTCATAACTTCTATCAGGATGAGACTGTGGCCCAAAGGACCCTTGCCCAGCTTTGACCGGTGTGCCAGTTACTGTCTTAGCTAAGGTGTAAGATCTAGGCTAACTGACATATGTCTTTGCCATGATAAGACTGGATTATTACAATGCTCCATACATGGGTCTATAATACAATACTGTATTGGAAAATACTATTATTCCAGAATGCATCAGTCTGACTTTTGATCAGCAACACATCATGTTTGTATTCCGCGCCCCACCCTGGTTTCCATTTGTTTTCTAGGTACAATTTAAAGTGCTGGTTTTAACCTACAAAATCTTCCATGGCTTGGTACATAGGTTTCCAGGACTACATTCTCCAAATTCTTTTCTGTTGAATTTCGTGGTCAGCAAGATCATTCAAGAGAAATTTCTACCGTTATTTTAGATGTAGAAGAGCACAGAGATGACCTTGCAGAAAATATGTTTCAACCATTAATAAAATGCAGAAAGGGCTTCTTTCATGCTGGATATATATTTATTTGGGTTTACGTGGCACATGGAGCCAAAGCCAAAACAAATGCACACAACACATTATGGCTTAGCACAATGTACAGGTAGTCTTCGACTTACGACCACAATTGAGTCCAAAATTTCTGCTGCTAAGTGAGACAATTGTTAAGTAAGTTTTGCTCCATTTTATGACCTTTCTTGCCACAGTTGTTAAGTGAATCACTGCAGTTCTTAAGTTAGTAACACGGTTGTAAAATAAATCTGGTTTCCCCATTAACTTTATTTGTCAGAAGGTTGCAAAAGGTAACATAACCCCAGGACACTCCAACCGTCATAAATATGAACCAGTTGCCAAGTGTCCAAATTTTGATCACATGACGATGGGGATGCTGCAATGGTCATAAGTGTGAAAAATGGTCATAAGTCACTTTTTCCACTGCCACTGTAACTTCGAATAGTCACTAAACAAATGGCTGTAAGACAAGGACTACCTGTATCGGCTCAGTCACTTTTTTAAATCCCACCCTTATTATTTTCATAAGTAACTCAAGGCGGCAAACATATCTAATAATCACTAGACCAAACTGGCTACAGACCCAGTTATAACATCGTATGTGTTTCTCAACATGCCATCCATGAGATGCTGGGTATGCAAACAACATTTCAGTTACTTTTCTTGAAAAGATGTTCTACAGCAAAAACAACTGAACAATTATTTCATGAATTGTATCTTTAACTTCTCTACTATTGGAATCTTGGCCTGGATTTTTCAAAGGCCAACTCTTGATTGCCCTAGCAATTACTGAACAATTGTTTTGTGAGTTTGTATTTAAACCTTGGACTTGTGCCTGGTTTTGAAATGCAATATGCTTGTGCACTGAAGGAAGGTTCCTCCTTTCTTGATTTCCCTTTACTTTCCCTCTCTCTCTCTCTCTCTCCCCTGCCTCCATCTCCGGTGTCACTATTCCTCAGCAGGCTGAGACTACAAAGCTTTGAGCCAACAACTTCTCTATTACTTCTCAGGTAACTCAGTTCTTCTGATCAGATGCAGTCTTAAGAAAGCCTAATAATGTGGTGTGCATTCCAGATTCCACTTCAATAATTCACACTAGGATTGTACTTCAGTATCTTTCACTCAGATAGCCCTTATCTTGCTTTACTTTCTTGCTTCTGTTTTAAATGATTTGCTGTACTGTACACCAAGCATAGTGAAGGGTTTTAAGAAGGATTTGGTTTCTTCTTCATTTTAGAGATCAGTTGGATATGCTTCCCAACTATAACTGCCTAACTTTAGCTAGATATGCCAATAAAGACATTGTTATCTTCTCAAGGAGAGCCAGTTTGGTGTAGTGGTTAAAGTACCAGGCTAGAAACCAGGAGATTGTGGATTGTAGTCCCATCCTAGGCACAAAGCTAGCTGTGTGGCTTTAGGCCACTCACTGTCTCTCAGCCTTAGGATGGTGGCAATGGCAAAACATATCTGAAAAATCTTGCCAATAAAGTTGCAAGATTTGTCCAGGCAGTTGCTGGGAGTCAACACTGCATCCCTCCCCTCAAATAAATAAATAAATTATATCTTATATGTAGGTTGTCTGCTTCTCCAACACCAATAAAGCAGGTGTAAAAGACTTCTGGAGGAGAGAATGTAATTCAGCACAATGCATGATAAAATTAAAGCCAATATTCCACTTAGATGATTCTGTCCCAGTAGCTAGGTGCCAAACATAAAGGGCTTTATAGGACTTCAAATACCCCAAAGCCAACTGGCAATCAGTGCAGAGCCTATCAAACTGCTGTTATGAGCACTCAGGCGCCTGTATCTTGAACCAGTTGTAGTTTCCAAATGGTCTTTATAGGCAATACCACAGAGACAGTACAATAGTCTAATGTGTGACTGTAATCACTGTTGGCTGGATTCTCACATTACAGTAAACAGTAACGAGTAATGGTGTTGGAAGGAACCTTGGAAGTCTTCTGGTTCAACCCTCCTGCTCAAGCAGGAGACCCTAAACCAGGGGTCTGCAACCTTAAACATCAAAGAGTCACTTGGGCCCGTTTCCCACAGAAAACAAAACACGGGGAGCCACAAAACCTGGGTGGGCGTGGCCAATTCAACATCACTCACTCCCACCCAGTCAGATGACCCCTCACCCACCCAGCCATGCCTACCCAGTTTTTGTGGCTCCCTGTGTTTTCTTTTCTATGGGAAATAGTATCTCTCTCTGTCTCTTTCCCATCTCTCTTTCTCCTTCTCTATCTCATCCCTCTTTCTCTTTTTCTCTATCTCCCTCTCCCTCCCTTCCTCTCTCTCATCTTTCTCTTTCTCATCTCAGTCTTTCTCTTTTTCTCTCTCTCCCTCATCCCTCTCTCTCTCATTTCTTTCTCTCTCTGTCTCTCTCTTTCTCTCATCTCTTTCTCTTTTTCTCTGTCTCCCTCTCCCTCCCTCTCTCATTTTTCTCTTTTTCTCTCTATCTCCCTCTCATCCCCCTCTCTCCCTCATCTCTCTCACTGTGTCTCTCTCTCTTTCTCTCCTTTGTTCTTTCCCTCCCTTCCTCTCTCCCACTCCCCACCTCCACTTCCCAACCCACACACCCAAGGAATAAATAAGGAAATCCGACCATGTTCTCTCTGTCTCTGGAAAGATACAAAAAGAAACCTTGTGTTGCAAAAGGAGTGACAGTCAGGCTGTTACATCACAGCACCATGAGGTTGCTGCCTTAGATCACCGCATGCACTTCAGAGAAGCACCATCCCAAGCAGCAGCATACTCACACAGGCACGCATACGCATCTTGCAACTCAGTCCAAAGTTGTCAGAAAATATAGTCCCTGGGCGCCCCCGAAGACTCTTGCAAGCAAAGTATGGGCCAAAACTCCCCTCCCATCACCAAGGCAGCATCCGCTGAATCCTTGCAAAGCTGGGCAAAGGCAGAGAGAGGAGGGCAGACAGAGCCAAATTGAGCCAAATCTGTCTCCCTCTCTCTGTCTCTCTCTCGCTGCCTGACTGGCAGGAAACGGCGGGGGGCTACTTCCAGCTTCGTTGGTGCTGGACGTGCGACCTGCTCTCTGCCCCGAGAAAGGGTTGCCAGGGGCGAGTGGGGCAGGGTTGTACTGTGTTGTAATGGGCTCCAGGAGGAGGAAGGGATCCAGTCTCCCCCATTATGAAGCGCACTTTTGCTGTGCTGCGCAAGGTGTTGTGAGAGCAGCAGGCAGGCCATGGAGGGGGTATTGGGTTTCCCCCCCCCATCCCACACCAAAGGAAAGCCAGCCGTGCTTCTCCTTCCCTTCCCCCTTCCCCTCTTCCCCCCACTCAATCCTACTTCGGGACAGAGGAGCACGCTCTGGAAACACGTGTTGGGATGATGTCCGAGTGCATCTTCTGACCCTCCGGTGCTCACCTGCAACTCTCCGCACTCCTCCAGGCTCAGCTTGCTGAGGAGGAAGGGAGCAGCCCTGATGCCTCTACTAACCCCCCTCCACGGCCCCAGCCATCGCTGCCCGGAGAAGGCACAGGAAAAGAAAGCAAGCAGAAATTTAGCTCTCACTGGGGTGAAAGAGCTGAGATTGGGGAAGGAACAGGCAATGGAAAGCGACGCACTTCAAAGGCAGCAGCTCGCATCTGGAGGTGCTGAACAGCATTCCACTGCAAGAGCCAGGCCACACCTCTCCACCGTCCAACTCGCCAATGGGGGCGTTTCTGCCCGGCCATCTCCCCCTCCTGCTGGGCTGTTATGCTTAGCCCTCGGGGGAGGCAAGTGCTTCCCCATGCTGCCCCCTTCTTTCTCTTGGCCCTGCTGACAAGAGAGGAGGAAGGCCAGGCTTGGGGGATGGCTCGCACCCCACAAGATAAGCCCCCACCGTTCTCTCCCAGCCCTCTTTGTTGGCAGCAACAGCAAATGTACCACAACGAAGGTGGAATGCTGTTGCCGCACAAAGGCAAGTGCAGGGGCACTTCACTCCCGCACTAAGGCTCCGGCCATGCCACTGCCGCAACAGGGCAACGACTCTTTCATCCCCCTGCCACGACAGGGTGACAGGGAGCCACAGCAGAGGGCCCAAAGAGCTGCAGGCAGCTCTGGAGCCACAGGTTGCCTACCCCCGCCCTAAACCATTCTCAACAAATGGCTGTCCAATTTCTTCTTAAAAATCTCCAGCATCCACAATCTCTGGAGAAGATTGGTGAAAGGATGTAACTGTCAGAAAATTTCTCCTTAGTTCTAGGCTGGATCTCTCTTTGATAATTGTCCATTCTTGTTTTGCTTTCAGGTGCTTTGGACAATAAGCTGACCTCCTCTCTGTGGCCCCTCACAGATTGGAAGTCTGCTATCAAGTCACCCCTAATCCTTCTCTTCGTTAGACTAGACATAATTTCTGCAATTGTTTATATGTTTTATCCTCCAGTCCCCTAATCCTTTGTTGCTCTTCTCTGCACACTTTTTAGAGCATGGGTGTCAAACTCACGGCGTCATATTGCCATCACATTACGTTTCGTGATATTTTTTCCATTGGCAGAGCTGGGGTAGGCATGCCCAGTGCGTGACGCATCCGGCCCATAGGCCGCCAGTTTGACACCCCTGTTCTGAGTCTCAACATATTTTTTTGTATTGGAATAATCAAAACTGGATGAAGTATTCCAAGTATTGTCTCACTTGTGCAGTATAAAGTGGTACTAACTCTTCATGTGATCTTGATACTATCTTTTGCTTTTTTTTTTTTTTTGGCATCTGTAACAAACTACTGGCTCATATGTAAGTGGTAATCCACTAGGACTCCTACATCCCTCTCACACTTACTGAAGTTGAGACATACTTGGCTGTAAAGTATGGAATACAAAAACAACGTTAACTGTATGCACATATGGTGTTAATCCAACATCAGTCAATCAATATTATAGTATGGTTTAACATGCAAGCCAGGTTATTGCCTAACAACCAACAGAACTTCAAGATGTCTGGTAGGCATTTTCCAGACTTACCTAGATATGCAAACTCCTAAATCATACATAAATCAGCAGTGATCTGTTTTGCAAATTTATGTTTCTTGTTGCTCTGGAAAACATTGTGGAAATTTCAGTTGGGGCAGAAGGCTGCCATTTGATCAGAATAGAATTGACCTACTTTAGGCAGCTTCTGGCTCAAAAACAGTAAAGTAAATCCTTTAATTTATATAAAGCAGAGAGTCCTCCTTAGGAATGCTTTGTTTCCTATGGTCGTTGATTCCATCTTGTTCAGCTTTAGTATTAGTGCACTCAAATAATCACTGAGGTGAACAGTCAACATCCCCAGTGTGATCATTAAAGAAAATTACCCTGGGTAATCAAAATATACCAATGATGCTTTATTTAAAAATTCTTAATGCCTGCATCCAAAGCAGCCTCAGACAAAACAGTGTTTTAAAGAAGGATTAAAAAAAAACCCTGTGATCCACAATGTCACAATTTTATCTAACTTAAATCAATCCTGTGTATATTAACTCCATAAATAAATTCTACTAGCACAGTGCACAGGATTCAGTCTTAAAGAACCAAGAAGAGATTTTTGCTGTATTTTAAAATGAAAACCCAGTAAATTTTGAATACGCATAAATCAGGTTAGAATATGTAAGTTGGCAATCAGCTGTAAGAAAACTTTGATTACTCATTTCCAGTCATGATTCTTATTGTGATTGGACTTAATTGCAATTTAATGCATACTATGTATCACTTTTGAATGAATATCTCACGCCGGTCACTCTTACGCTAGCAGATTATACTATAAAATCAGCTCTTGACTAATATGTTATTTGTGCTCCGTCTCTCTCCCTCCCTTCTGATTAGCTTTGGAGTTGCTCTGGTCAGCAGTGGACTGAATCCAACAAAAGAGTAAAGCAACATCAAAGGAAAACATCATGCAGATTTAATGGTGCACTAAGAAGAGTTAGCATAATAGATGAGAGCCAAGATCTCCCCATTCCCTCATTACCTTAATGAATAACTTTACTTATAGTATATAGAAATACATGTAAGTCAAATTGTGCTACCACATGCATACAAATGCAAAAGTACAGATGGAAAATCCTAGCACAAGAGTTGCATAAAAATCAAGATGCATTAGCAGAATCCAAAATAGAGGCAAATAGAAGGCAAAAAATTATACAATTGGTAATTTCCACGGTCAAAAGGACTGTGTGCCAAATTAATTTTCTGCATGGCTCAAAAGAACTAACACAAGGTATGGCGCCTCCAGGATATACAGAATACAGAATACCAATGTTGGAAGGGACCTTGGAGGTCTTCTAGTCCAACCCCCTATCTAAACAGGAGACCGTAAACCATTCCGGACAAAGGTCTGTCTAATCTCTTCTTAAAAATCTCCACTGTTGGAGCACCCACAACTTCTGAAGCAGAGGTGAAATCTAGCCAGTTCGCACCGGTTCAGGCGAACCGGTAGGGAAAATTTTGATTGGTTTGGAGAACTGGCAAATATCACCTCTG